>JAVQJX010200221.1:0-13851 GCA_036025115.1 Ambassis agassizii
TGTGTGTGTGTGTGTGTGTGTGTGTGTGTGTGTGTGTGTGTGTGTGTGTGTGTGTGTGTGTGTGTGTGTGTGTGTGTGTGTGTGTGTGTGTGACACTGAAATGATGTAACGCTGCTGGCCTGCCTGACATTTCGGTGATACGTGTGATGTGGATGTTTGGGTAGAAACATGCTGCTGCGCTTTAGTGGAGCAGTGCGCAATGTGTGCCAAGATCTGGAGACTTATCAGAAGATTAGAAAGTAGAATGGAAAACAGTTAAAAATAGATTTTACTGCACAGGATTAAAGACCGAAAACATGCTTCTCAAGACACGTAAGTGAGTAACTGTGATTCAGACTTTGTTCACTTGTGTTTAAATGACTTTAGTCCAGTGGGTTTAAGATGTACTCTGCATGTTTATCCACCGATCAGATCAGAAACAGTTAACTTGGGGGAACTTTTATTTGCTGACTGCGCACATGCTGCTGGTGCGCTGGATGTGAGGCTTCAGGAACGCCCTGTGCGCGTTGCGCCGTGCGTAAATCTGGGGATGCCCTCTGGAGAGCCTGTCCGTCTTTACTGCCAATAAAACAAACGCGCGTCACCAAGAAATCCAGCAAGTAAAGGGACAATTCTGTCCTCTGCTCGTGTGTCCATGACATACTTTCTGACATGACAGCAGCTGCTCCCCGCGGTGTCACTGCAGCGTGTCAGACGCCCGGGGGCAGCAGCAGGCCGCGCGCAGCGCCGCTCTGATCCATCACTCACCGTCTGCACTTTTTGTTGTGCGACGCATCCGCGTGGAGGGGAGGCGTGCTCACACTGATGAAAAACTCAGCATGCATTCAGAGTGTAAATAGACCCGCCTTCGTCTGAAAATAACTGCGGCGAGCTGAAAGCAGGAAACTTGCGCGCTTCACCTTTTTTTTTTGCAGTTCACTGATGTGACACTCGATCTGAACAGGTTCACTCAGCGTCGCAACTCTTCACTGCCACGTCGCGAAGTCAACAGGAGAGATATAGATATAAAAAAAAGAAAACCATTCAGACAGATGACCTCTTACTACGACGAGAATGATCTGGAGGAAGAGCTCAGTCGAGTGTGCCCTGATGAGGATCTGGAGTTTGACTACTTGTTTGAATACGATCCGCCTTGCAGCGAGTTTACAGGAGATCAAGGTTTGTCCGCAGCTGTTTGGGCTCCTCTCCCTCTCTCGGTTGTTTGTTATTCATTATTAACATGTGGCCTGAAAAGTTGAATGAAAAGGGAAGAAAGCAGGAAGTGAAACTGACTGACATCTCTGCAATTTGAATGAAAAATGTCAAATGGAACTTTTCATTTTCAGTGTGACTTCATTACTCATGTGACTGAATAATGTGACATTTCTGTGTTTCTAATCAATTTGAATCTCTCCTTTCATGCAGATGATCCCAACCTTGGCCCTGATAAAGTCCTCAGTCCTGAGTCTGAGCAGGCTTTCCCTCTGGAGGAGCCCTCTCCGTACACCATCAAGTCTTGCAGCCCCTCCTACAGCGAGCACACCTCTGAGGTCCTCTCAGGATATGAGAACCAGGAGGCCAGACACTACCTGGACAGTACCCGTCCTGCAGGTCTGGCTTTGAGCCCTCGCATTGAAATCACTCCCTCCCGTGAGCACTACAGTCATGGCCGGGACTCCCTGCAGAACCACCACCTGAACATTAGCCCCAGACCCACTCTCACTGTGCCGGGCCATGACAGCCTCGCCTATCGTGAGCCGCAGTGCCTGAGTCCCGCCAGCAGCAACTCCTCCACCAGCTGGCACTCGGAGAGCTACTCCCCCTGGGCGTCTCCTTGTGTGTCCCCCAGCAGCGGCCAGAACCCCGGAGACCTCTGCCCCCGCCTGCAGAGCATCCACACTGGCTCCCCACGCACCTCCCCGGGCACCTCTCCTCGCACCAGCCTAACTGAGGACGGCTGCCCGGGACAACGTTCGCCCTCCCCGAGGCCTGGGTCCCGCTCCACATCACCGCAGGGGAAACGCACCTACGACATGTACAGGAATCCCGGTCTGATCCCCGGGCACCGCTCCCGTAGTCCGTCCCCACACGGTGGCCATGAAGATCACAGCATAGGAGCCCACTACACACACAGCAGTCTCCCTGATGGCATGAATGGCTTTGGCAGCACTCAGCCAGGCCTGGTGCCCACTAAGATAGTCAAGACATCCAACCAGGTTTACACTCTGTACCCAGAGAACCACGGAGACGGGAACTACCTGGTGTCCTGTGACCAGGACATAAAAAGCAAACCTGCTGCAGAGCCGTTCTTTGTCATCCCACAAATCTGGCCCAAGCCGCTGGTCCCCAGCATCTGCAGGTAACCAGGCAGGGAAGATTAAACCTTCGGAGAGTTTTCGCTTTAAAACGTAATATGATTTCTTTATTCTGCAGCATCCCTGTGGCCTCCCTGCCTCCGCTGGAGTGGCCGATCCCGAGTTGCACCGACCAGTACGAGCTCCACATTGAGGTGCAGCCTAAACCACATCACAGAGCTCACTATGAAACGGAGGGGAGCAGGGGTGCAGTCAAAGCCCCCACAGGAGGACATCCTGTTGTGCAGGTACGAACAGACACGCGTAACAGTGACGCTCAGTGGAGTCAGGTTCGTCCATTAAACTGGAGCCTGAGGCAGGCCTGACAGGAGGCATGGCATGTGATGGTATTTCCTTCTCATTATGCAGTTTGTGGTGTTGTTGCCCAGAGCCAGCTGTATGAAAATGACTGAAGCACCTTCCTCGGTTTCTAAAGCAAATCATAACGGCCACCCTTTAACCTCAGACGTATGACACGCTGCAGACTCAGCATTGTGTTCGCTCACCTTAACCACAAACAGGCCCGTGTTCATGCTGTCTGGACTTCCTCTTACACATTTGTTGGCTGTGTGGTTCTGGTGTGAGGCGGCGGACTCACTCACAGAGCCTGTGGTTAACTTAATTGTAGATCAGGAGTAAAAGTTTTCTAACATTTCTTCAACAGTCGCAGCATGTTGAAATTAGCTGTGACACACTTACTGCTGTCCATAAATAGACCTAACTTCCTTTTCTTTTCCTTACGTTGCCCTGGCAACACTTGAAAGTTGTTTTTGTTGGTGATAGTAGAGACTTTTGTGGAAGTAAAGCTTCTTTTCCATTTTCTGCCCGTCCCTGAAGGCCTCACCCTGAGGTCAGTTCTGCCCGGCCAATCAGATGGTCAGGCCTGGTCAGCCACGGCTGCACTCCTTCACCTCGTCCCCTCTCCTCCTTCACTCTCTGTTTTTCCTTCCTCCCTGAGCCTTGCACCGTCCACTTTACTTTTCCTACTCCGCTCTCTGTCATGACTCACTGCTCCTGCCACTGCCATGACAACCGCCCCACCGCTCACACGGCCTGTTGAGTGTTTGCAGTCCGCTTCTTCTGTTTCGCCTCGTGTGTCATCTACCTGGACGCGGAGTGAGCGCGCTCGTTCACGTTGCCATAGTTTCCGCTCACACTGAGCAGCTGATGGGTTTTTTTTTAAAGCCTCACAAATAAAAGTGTGAGCTCTCTGGTTCAGGGTCATGCTGTGTGTCATGCAGCACCCTGTTTGCACAAAAACAGCATTTTGATGCTTTGTGGTTTTTGCAGGTTTCCTTAGGAGGCACTCTCATGTTAAAAGCAGCATCTCTGCTGTCTGTGTCAGCAGGACATTAAAGCAGCTGCGCTTCTCAGAGAACAGGACAGGATCCCTGTTTAATCCTTCATCCAGTGCAGCATGTGAGCTTTTTGCTGGCTGCTGTTCAAGGCTGCAGAGAGACGGCTCATGTTTTGCACACGTGGGTCTGACACTGATTGGCCATCTCTGGAGGGGGTGGGGGGGTTGGAGACAACATCTGGAAACAGAGAGTTACAACAACAGACAAGCAGTTTACTCAAACATTTCCATCACACTGAAGCTGTTTCATCGTCTTCTGGTGGATGGATAAAAATACGAGCGGTAGTCAGTGCAGACAGAATCAGATTACACACTGATGTTTGTCGAATCAGTCTGCAGATAGGAAAGCAAAAAAAAAAAAAAGTTTGTTGTACAATCACTGAATCATGAGAGTGCAATTTGTAATTACAACAATGACACACCCAGAAGCCACACAACCACAAACATACACAGCACCAAACACTATAAATCACATGATTCGATTGCATTGGATTATGGGTACATTTTTTTATATGCTTTCATTTGCACACTTAAAACATGCACTAGTGAATGTTGCCTCCTTCAAAGTTCTCTCATTACATGTATTGCATTGAACATGAAGGTCTTTAGGGATTTGCTCACTTTTTGAGCCAGCCTCAAGTGGCCACTCAAGGAACTACAGCCTCGTACAAAAACTGTTAATGTCTTTTTCTGCTGTAAAGTTGGACATTTTAATATGGAGGTCTATGGGGAATTGACTCACTTTTGCAGCCCCTAGAGGCTGCAGGGGGAACTGCAATTTTGAGTCATGGAGGTTAGGTTGTAAATAGTGTGACTTCATGTGTGTTTGCTGCTAGAAGACTTCACTCTCTGTGTAGTCGACACTTTCTTGGTTTCAAATTGTGACCTGAATGTTTGTGTCTGCAGCTCCGTGGCTACAGAGGCAAGGACCCACTCGGCCTGCAGATTTTCATCGGTACCGCAGACGAGCGCATCCTCAAGCCTCACGCCTTTTACCAAGTTCACCGCATCACCGGTAAGACGGTCACCACCACCAGCTACGAGAAGATCATCAACGGAACCAAAGTCCTGGAGATCCCTTTGGAGCCAAAGAACAACATGAAAGCAATGTGAGGAGGGAACCTGGTCAGACCTGTTCAAAGTGAAACTTCTTCTTTGCTTACGTGCTGTATTTTTCTTTCAGAATCGACTGCGCCGGGATCCTGAAGCTCAGGAACGCCGACATCGAGCTGAGGAAGGGCGAGACGGACGTCGGCCGGAAGAACACCCGGGTCCGGCTGGTGTTCCGCGTGCACATACCTCAGCCTGGAGGGCAGCACATGTCCCTGCAAGTGGCCTCGCATCCTATCGAGTGCTGTAAGCTGCTACACACACTCTTCATGATTTAACCCTTGCAGTGCAGTCCACCATGTTTGAGGTCAGTTAAGAAAACTACATACAAAATTTAAAAAAAAAAAAAGGAACCCACATTCAAATCTGAGCTGAGCTGATAGATGTATAAAGAGCTCTTTATGCAGTCAGCAGGGCGGGCGCTGCCTGTGTTCCTGTTTGTATGTGCACAGTAGTAAAGTCTGTGTTTGGGTACATCCGTGCGTGTGTACACAGCGTTATTAAAGCACCCGCTGTAATCAAAATTCAAACAAGAGGGCCCTTTTTTATCGAGCTTTGATCAACATCCCGCTGAAGTGTGACACAGACCCGCGTTCAATATGCTCCGGCCGTGATGCAGAATGTAATATCATTTTTATAATTGCTGTTTCCCACCTGCTGGGGGGCTGGAACGGCACCAACCTGTCTGAGCAACTTTAAAAAAAAAACTCTGTGAAAGGTGATGGAGCGTGAAGCCGCACCTGTGAGACATCTGTCATGTCAATAAGAGAGTGTCATCATCAAACCTGCACAAAAGTCGCAGCGCCGTTTGTCTCTAATATCAGTTGTTATTTGTACTTTTATTTCCTCGCAAGAATTTCACACCACAGCTTTATCACATAGCGTCAGTGGTGTTGTGTCTCCTTCCTGTAAAGGTCTTTACTGTACACAGACTGTCTGTGTTTCATCTAAATTCTGTCATTGTAATAACTGCTTATTAAGACCGAAAGCAGTCTTTGTTATTATTGAATGACTCATCTTTATTGTGAAGCACTGTCACTTCTTGGTAATGAGCAGTTGCAAGTTTCAATACTGGAATACACAATTGTTTTATTTTCCACAGCATCAGGTTAGTGTGAATCCAGTAAACAAGATAAAAGGTCAATTTCTACCTTATGTTTTCTTTGAAAAGTGTGTAATTAACATGAAATCTGTAACGCTGCACAGAGCAGGAGAGGTAGATACTTCAAGATACGTAAGTTAGTTTATTGGATAGAAATAATATTAGACACATTTTCTGGTCTTCACATGGTGCTTTGTTTGACTCTGACAGCTAGCTCAAATGCTAACAAAGCTAATCTGCTGCTAGCTGGTGAATACGTGATTGAAAGATTAAACCTTGTAATTGTACGGTTCTATGTGTTGCTTTGGTCTAACACCCCTCCTGTGTGTGTGCGTGTGTGTGTGTGTGTGTGTGTGTGTGTGTGTGTGTGTCCCTGCAGCCCAGCGTTCAGCTCATGAGCTTCCCATGGTGGAGAAGCAGGACATGGACAGCTGCTCCGTTCTGGGTGGTCAGCAGATGATCCTGACCGGGCAGAACTTCAGCTCCGATTCTAAAGTCATTTTCATGGAGAAAACTCAGGGTGAGCAGCTCTGCCACACTTTCTGTTAACGTGCCTGACACCTCAACACTGTGTGAATGAGTCATAAGTCGGCATGTCGGCGCTACTAGTTCATAGCTGTTGACATTTCTTTTCGTCGCTGTCGTCGTGCAGATGGAGCCACATGAGTTATTTGCATGATCCAGAGGATAAGAGTGCAGCCTGACTTCCTTTTGCCCTTTTCTGGCTTCCATGATGTCTTATCACTCAGACAGACCCTTTGTTATATGATTAATGCCACATGAAAGGTTTCAGTGTCGTCGAGTCTGTGTTGTTTTAACACATTTTTATGTACACTATGTGACAAAAGGTAAACGGACACCATGTGCAACTTCCTGTTTTAACAGGGAGTGAATCTTTTTAGTCCACATGCCTGTCCTGACCTCAAGGCCACCTTCAGACTTTATACATGTTTCAGGGGCTGGAGAAGGAAGCAGAAAACAGACGTGTCCACCATATATTTGTGTCTTGTATGAGGTCAAAGGTCAGCTTGTATTGGGTTATATTGAGATTTTGTTGCTGCAGGTTTGTTGGTTGTGTCCTGATATGGTGACTCACTGACTCCACTGCTGTCTGACAGCTTGGCTTTTTAAATGCAGGCGCTCCACAGTCCTTCCCAAACCCCCCCCCCCCCCTCTTCTCCGGGGTTCCCTCCTGCTGCCCTGCGTTACGACACTCAGCAGTAATGGATAGTACGACGGAGACGGAAAAATAAATCTTACAAAAGAGGGATTGCCATTGTTTTGGAGAGTTTGTGTATGACACACAGTTCTGGAGCAGCACGGCTGTGAAATCCCTCTGAATGAGAGACAGCTGCCTCTGGCTGGACGCTGAGAAGGGGAGGAAAGCTGCTCAGCTCCACACACACAATTATCTCCAGAGGGAGGACAAGTCAGTGTGTATGTATGTGGAGGCGGATGGGGGGGGGGGGGTATCCCTTAGTGTAGACAACAAAACGCAAACAAACACAAACGCCAAGAAAGCTGCTGCGTTTTGTAAGGAGGAGCGGAGAGATTTGTTCATACAAGTAAAATTCAGAAAAAAAGTTGGCACCACGTGTGGAATCCCCCTTCCTCCTGCTGACTCATATGAGCCATGTGTTTTTAATCCGACGGAGGGTTTCCCACCTTTCTAGCTGCAGCACATGTTCTGTCATGTGTCGGGGCATGTGGAGTTTGCATTTTGCATCTGAACAAAAGTGTAACTCAGTGAGATGTGATGTAAACCGACACATCCCGACGTCCAGTCAGGAGCAGGTTTGTCTCTGAGGTCATCTTAGGTGTGCCAAAAAAAATGGTGATGGACACACCGAGACAACAACAAGTAAATTTGCACATTTAATGACCATTTTCTCTTTTTGTTTCTTCGTAGATGGGCAACAAATCTGGGAGATGGAGGCGACGGTGGACAAAGATAAGAGCCAGCCTGTACGTGCCAGACACCTCGTCCCTGTTAAAATATGTTTGTCTGTGTACTTAAGTGCAGCTTTGTGTCTTGTAGAGCATGCTGTTTGTGGAGGTGCCGTCCTACAGAGACACATCCGTCTGTCATCCTGTCAAAGTCAACTTCTACGTCATTAACGGCAAGAGGAAGCGCAGCCAGCCTCAGCATTTCACCTACACACCGCTGGCATGTAAGAATGCTGCTCAGCCTCTTTGTGGTGAGCTGAACAACATGTCAAAGCTTCTGTGGTATTTGAATGGAAAGTCATTATTAGATGTCTTACCAGAACTGTCCTCCCTCGCAGCTCCCTCCATTAAGACAGAGCCTCTGGATGAGTATGAAGCAGACCACATGGGCTTTGCCATGCCTCAGATCCTGGGCTTATCCCCTCATTCCTACTACCATAACCCACGCAGCGTGCTCCACCCAGACAACGGCCTCCTCCCCGGCATGGCTTCCTGCCAGCGCCTCAGCTCCAGCCTTCCGAACCAAGACGCACGTTTCCAGCAGCAGAGCCCGGCCATCGTGTACTCCCGCGCGGGGAAGAGCCTGAGTGGCAGCCCCGGTGTTTGGCAGTCCGGAGGGATGATGCCCGACCCCCATCGGTCTGTCCTGGTCCACACCGGCTCCCCGGCTCAGCCTGTAGGTCCCATCAGTGCAGGCCAACACCCATCCATCATCCAGTTCTCCCCCACCAACCACCACCTGCTCCGGGCGGGAGACACTCAGCCCCTCGCCGCTCCTTCGCCCGACAACCAGCAGATCATCTACTGCGACGGCTACTCCGCCGCCCACTCACCCACCCCCACCCACCAGGAGCAGCAGCACTATCCCACCGTCATCCAGCAGCAGCCCTACGTGCAGAAGGGGCCACAGAAAGTCAGACCACCACCAGGGACGGGGCAGATGGAGGCTGCGGGGGACGGGCAGAGGAGGGTGACGGTGAAGGAGGAGAACCTGGACCAGGCCTACCTAGATGATGGTGAGTGTAAGTTAATGCTTTTATTCTCACATTGTGTCCTCAGTACACCTTTTTTTTTAAATGCATATTTTACAGTTAAGAACCAGACTTGCTAATGTTTTGCTTGTTTTAGCTTCTTCTCTATAATTTGCACCCAAAAGCCTTTTATGTGCATTTTTTAAAACAAACTTGGCAAAAACTAGCCTTCAAAAATCCTCAGTGACTTTTCTCTTTGATTTGATTGGTTGAAATGAGCACTTTTTTTGAGAAAAACTGACATTTTTAGTCATTTTCTGAGTTGTTTCCCCAAAAAAGCCATGTGTTGGTGAGTCCGGTGTGAAAGAGGCTTCAGTAGAAATAATGAACAAACATGAGGCAGACAAAGTGATGGATTATGTCTAATTCCTTTATGTCAAAGAAATAGATGATAAGAGAGCCTCCAACAGAGATGTGACGTTTCCAAAAGAACAATTCAAGGATATTTACAGTATCTCCTTCACACATATTCCGGTCTAGTCTATGTTCTATAGTGCAAAGCCAACAGAACAAGCTCGCGCTGTTAAAACAATCCACGCCAGGAGGTGTAGCTCCGTTCCATTCAAGGTGGAAATAACAGGGACCGTGAGTCATGTGTTTATACTTATGCTTGTCAACCCCATTACCCTCTGACAGAATTAATGTCAGGCCACATCCAGCAGCGGGCCGCGGGGTGAGCCTCGGCTGTACGCCCGAGTTAAAGGTTCTCCAAACTGTATTATGTTTAATAATGAGGGGGCTGCAGTGTTTTTTCTTGTTGTTGGTGTTTGACAGCCAGGTGAGGCTCGTGCTTGTCGTCCCATCCTGCTGCTGGTCGCAGGGCTTCGTCTGGCACCGTTCACACAGCAGGAAATGAGCTTTTTCTTCTCTCGCTCGCATTTAAAGGGAGAAAAAAGTGTCACTGTCCGGACCGGCTGGACATGTTGACACTGTTATGAAGTGAAAAACAACTTCCATGGCAACCATTGTCAAACAGTGGAACGTGCTGCCTGGGAGAACTGGGGAAAGCCTCTTTGTTTGTTATAGTTGGCCCGGGTTTCTCCTTGGCCTCGTGCCCCTCGATTCTGTGGGGGAGCCCACCAGAGGATTAGCTTTTTTTCCGAGCGCGAGATTCTGCCAATCTGGCACAAGAAACTTCTATTTGCAGCTGCTGTCCTCCAGAAATCCAGCCTGATCCCTGTAAGATAGCGGGGAGGGTGGAGGGTTCAGTTTGCAGGAAAAGGGAAGGAGCTGTGTGTGTTTCAATGGAAAATATGAAACGAAGAAAAAAAAAGCAATGGAATTTGTGTTTTTTGGACGGAGCATGCAGGGTTTCCCTCCACAGTAAACAGCAACAGCGCTGTGAGTTAGTGAATTAACAAGGAGTCAGAGGAACAGTCAAACCGAGGCCTGTGTTTGATCGTCAAAAACGTGACGACGGCCCAACGTTTCCCCAAAGGTGCAACAGTTTTTCAATAAAATAACACTACACTATATGACCAAAAGTATATGGACACCATATGCAGTCCGCTGGAAATCTGATGTGAGGCTAGTTACCTTAGCAATATTCTGACCCTGAAAATACAGTACAGGTTCAGTAATGGTGAAAAAGCTAAGCTAACTTGTTGTACAGATTAGAATGTGAATTCAAAACATAACTGCATGTCTCCAGTGTGCCTACATACTCTGAAAACAGAAGAGAAAATAGCTGTTTTTTGCTTGAAGAGTGTGTGTCTGATTAGGCCAATCAGGTTTGAAGCCCCTTGTGATGTCATAAGGGGAATGCAGTCTCATTCCAACAATGGACAGTATGCGATAAATGGACACCATATGCATATTGTTAGTTGCTGGGATGCTAATGGTCTGCAGCTGATGACTGTTGTATGATTAATCAATCAAAGTATTCTGACATTATATGAATATTTAGTGACTGGGTGTCCACATACTTTTGACCATATAGTGTAGGAGTTATTAGGATTAAACTGTCTTTCGTCCCTGTGAACTGACACCGGTTTTATTTTTTAAAAGTGTTATAATCCCTTTATTCATAGTGCATTAACAGTGGCAGCTGGCAGCCCTGTCTTATCACTACAGCAGGTGATAATCCACCCACTCATGACATTTCTGCTGCTTTAATGAGAACAAAAAAAACAGGGACTTCCCGATTATTCAAAACACTTTTTTTGGGGGGGGGGGTTGTGAAGATAAGTGCGGTGAGAAAAAAATCCCTCCTGACCGCAAAAGGATTTTCTAAACTGGGACCATCAAATGAATTTTATCATCAAGTGAGATTGTCAACATTACTCATCAAGACGAGTGTGTGACAGAGTGCAGTCATTTATGAAAAAAAAGGGGGGGGGGGTGGTGATGCCACATCCTGGTATCGTCACCGTGTTGTGGTGGTGGATAACTGTCACATCTCCGAGGAGCCTGAACTGTGTCAGGTTTGGCTCACTTTGTACTGAAAACAGGGTTTCTCCCACACAGACATGTCACAGAGGTTCCCAGGCCACTCAAAGGACTGCTGACTACACTGTCTATTATTAACCAGAGACACCTGTAGGGGCTTGTTTTACATTCGAAACTTTCTAATGTAAAGAATGAACACAAACAGAGCGACTGGCTGTGGAGGCTGACAGATTTAGTGGGTGTGGAATAAAGCCCGGAGGCAGTGGAGCAGGTGAAGTTGTTCCAGCAGGTAGAGATCAGGGCAGGAAAGATAAAGCACACAGCAACGGCATTAGTGTCAGCTCACTGCACCCAGTACACACGACGAGCGCACACACACGGAGCTACATATGTGTGGATGATTTTATTCAGACATTTGTTGGACTAAATGTGACACATGTTGCATTAACACAAGTGTGTGTGTCTGCACACACTCCTCTGATCTGTGGTTAGATTAGTCAGTCCACTCTCTACTTTCTCTCCTCTCTCTTTGAGGTTTCAGCTTCACTGCTGTCCCACACACACTCGAATTGATCCAGCCACCGATACTGTACACACACACACATTGTATGAACATGCAAATGCAGACACACACACACGCCAGCACGCAGCAGGCAGTGTGCAGCCACTGAGTCAGCTACTGTACACTGTGTCTCTGTGTAAACAGTGCAGCTCGTTGGTATAAAAGTCAGGAGCCAGACGCTCACCTATTGAACAGGCTGAGTGTTCCCTGGGCCTGCTCCGTGCCAGCCCTTCATTAGAATCAGTAAAGCCCCCACTGTGTGTGTGTTACCCCTCTGTGGCACTCGCGAGCAGGGAAAAAACTCCTGTGGCACCGCTGGGGAGATGAAAGTTTCTTTAAGGCATTAGGTGTCAGAGGGAATTCCACTACAGACTAAAATAAACAGAGAGTCTGACGTGGTGACGACAGCAGCCTGGCCTGAGACGCTGCTCAGCCTGCAGAATGCGCTCAGTGTTAAACTGCTGTTTGACATCTGCAAATGATCAGATAGAGATTCAGACACAAAGATTAGTTTGTTGGATGGAGTATTTCTGCCTGATGGCTTCATTAGATTCAAAAACTACCATCATAAGATAATACTTTCTATTCCAGTTCAAACAGACTATTTATAAGCAGCCAGAAAAGCAGCGGGTGCTTTTTTCACTTTGTATTGTAGCTGTTTATCTGCTGCTGTGTGGGTGAGGTGTTGTCTGATGTCGTTAGTTTCTATAGTTGCATCTGTTACTGCGCCGCTATGTAAATCAAGGTTATAAATACACAAACCAGCTTTTCTGTGTCGCACAGCTTTCAGTGAGGCGCTTTTTATCTTCATCAGCTTTTACTTTGGAAGCAACGGTTCCTCCTGAAGCTGTTAGCATGGTGTAGCATTGCTAACAGCTTTAGCATTCTCTGCTCTGTGTATGAAAACTGGTTGTTGTGTAGCCAAGAAGTTTCCACTCAGCAGGTGGCCACATTTGTTGTGTGTACTGTATGTGGCATGGTTTCAGATGTGAGGCTAGTAGTTAGCTTAGCTTAATTCAAACTTTAGTAATATTCTGACCCTGAATAGTGATAAAGCTAAGCTAACTTGTTGTGGGTGTTTCTTCCAGTGTGTGTCTACACTACACACTCTTAAAACAGGAGAAAATCTGCTGGTTTTCGCTTGAACAGTGTGTCTGTCTCATTGAGCCAATCAGGTTTGTAGCCCCTTGTGATGTCATAAGGGGATGTGGCCTTCTGCTGCCTCGTTCAAACAATTTTTAAAATAATTTTAATTGTCATGCGCAGCTCATTTAGATTAAAGCTACAGACACTATTACAACTTTTCCCCCAGAACTCATGTTAGACTTTTATTTTTTAAAAATGGTCGATTAAACATGTTGTGAGGAAAACCGAATCAAAGCAGGAAGAAAAAAACAGCATTATACACCATGCTGTTAACTCGATAACAGGGTGCTATATGAACCCACCCAATGCTGATATTGACATTTTCACAGTTTAAGAGCCTGTTACCATGGTTACAAATCGCAGACACACACACACACACAGATATTCTCTGTAATGGCTCGGTGGCAGGCAAAGAGCTTTTTTGGCTTTCTTTGAAAAACGTTTATTACTCATCGACCCTAATGAGTTCCCTGAGGCGCAGCGCAAGCAGTGGCACCAGCCTATAATGTCTCTGAGTGCCAGGGCACACACACACACACACACACACAGCAGTCCTACACAAGCTGGATGAACACCAGAGCTCCATGCAGACAGGGTGGCATGTCTGGAGTGATGACATGTTAGACATAGTCGTCATTCCTTTCTGCTTATTGCAGAACTATGCAGGTTGTCAAACTTCCTTTTATTATTGCTGCTGGTTACACTTCCTTTTTTATTTTTACTATGTGCTTATTTTACCACAACAATACAAATAGGCTACAACAAAGTTTCAAAAAACTTTATCCAAAACGTTTTTATAATGAACTTTGAGTTTTATTTTAATTTCTGTTGCGTTTTTTTTTTTTTTACACAACTCTGCACAATGTGCTCCTATA
>JAVQJX010200315.1:0-20900 GCA_036025115.1 Ambassis agassizii
TATTTGTTACTGTTAATACAAGTTTTATAACATAGTTTTTGGAGAAAGAAGAGTAAGAGGAAGGCTGGCCAAAGTTACCTTCATAACCCAAAACCAACATTTGTTGTTTAATTGCAGAAAAATTGTTGGCAAACTAAAAGAAAAATGAAATATGGCACAGTTTAAATCAGGTTTTCTTCTGCAGCTTGATAATAAGCCATACAGAACAAACTCCAGCCATAGGAAGAACAAGGAGTGCTGCAGCAGATGGTGTGGTCTCCATAGGCCTCTGATCTCAACATCATGGAGTCAGACTGATTAAATAGAATACATTCAGAACAGCTCTCCAACATAGGGTCCACCCGCCAAATTGAAAACTGTATCCAAGTGGCAGAACATTTGAAAGATTGCTGCAATTTGAGTTGCTGCTGCTCTTGAAGGATTTAACCTACACTTGAATACACACACACCACAATTCCACGGTTCACGCTTAATGCAGTCTTACCCTGAGTACAGCCAGATGCCTGGTGTTCCTCCATTCTGCTGCATCAAGTGTTATATAAAGAGGTCAATGGAAGTATAGACTGGTCCACTCAGTAATTTCCCAGAATTACACAGTGCCCCTCTACACCCCATTGGCTGATTGAGAAGATGAGCAGCTCCTCCAGACTGCTTAACCTGACTTCAAATGGTATTAAAGAGCCATCCAGGCGTTCAGCCAGAGGGCCCCGACTCCACAAGAAACTGAGTCTGCGCAACATGCTGCGGAAAAACATTATTCAACTTTGACATATCACATCACTGTGATGACAGCTTAGCAGGCGTGCTTTTCATCGAAGGTTACGCTTCAAAGACTGCAGGTCCCAGGAGAAGAAGGATGTCTTGTCATGCAGTGCTGATAACTCATCTAAACCCTGTGGTGTTTGGTAGGTTTTACTAATGTTCAGTTACAAAAAATCAAAAGTTCTACATCTCTAATCAAGATCATTCAGAGTTGAACTTCATTTGTATGTAATAAGAACTGCATAATTCCTCTCTATAGGTCACAAGCTTACAAACATTGCTGAAAGATAGTATTCCAAGCACATTTTTGCCTCAAAAATTATCACACAATCTGAATTCCTGCTAAACATATGTGTACCATTTATGATTACGTGTATGACCACAGAGCAAGGACTCACTCAGGCCGTCCAAGGACAAAAGTATTAATTTATCTGAGCTGAACCTGATGGGCAGGCTTAAAGGTAACCAAGATATTTTAGTCAGGCACCGGGTTGCCAAGGTTCTACCAGAGCCTATAAATATTTTCTACTGAACACGGAGAAAGACGAGAGAAGAAAGTTCTCAGACACCCTGAGACTTCATTAAATCCTGCTCTTCTTTTACATTGCATAGCTGTGCTCTGAAGCAGCACTGTAGGGGAGAGGAGTATAGTCAGCCATGTTTGAGACATGTGGAACCAAATCAGATGTTAGGGTGGAGTGGTCATCTTGAACCAACAGTGTGGATAACCAGCTAAAGGAAAGTGTAAAGCACCATGCAAATAAGCATGAACCAGTACAGACAACCTACTGCTTTTTACACATCATCTGAAATAATCAAACTGTGGAAGTGCAACATCTCATCAGTCAAGGTCAAACACATTGTCAGAGACATTTGCAGTGCTATGGTTCCCATAACAACCGTTCAGATTTTATCATATTTCAACTGATCCTTTGCAGAGGTCACTGATCCACCTGACTGCCACAGAGCTTATTTTCATTAATCCTTTCATTGAAAGGTTTCAGCAAAATCTGTGACTCATAACTGATAAGAAACTTTTCTTTCTGTTCTGCTCTTTACACCGCACTTATAAGGGGTATTTTCATGTTATGTGTAGATATACATTGGCAGCACTGCTGGGATGGTGATTAACTGTAAATGCAAAAATGTAGCTTCCTTGAAATATAAAGAAAAACAATCATTTACTTCTCTCTGCTCTTACACACGTTTTAAACCTGCTTTCACTCAGGTAGCAAAGGGGTGTTTCTACTCACTTCAGCAAAAACTGAATCTAAATTCTGTGAAGCCAAAATAAACATAATATAGCGACAATATGATACAAGAATTTCAAGTAAGACTAACATGAATGATACACAGGAGCAGTTTCATCACTTTATTAATGAGTTTAGTTATTTATACCAACAAACAAAAACTGTCTCTCTCTCTCCATCCCTCTGTCTCCATCATCTCCTTTATCGGACTGTCCGGTTCTCAACAATGACGCTTAACCCTCTGACAAAAAGGTAATAAAAGAGCAGGGTCACAGCAAATTAAAAACAAAAGTGTGACAAATCAGAGGATGAAAAAAACCCATTAAAATAGCACATTTAAACAGCTCTTGGTTTAGGATCAAGTACAGAGAATAAATGGCCATAGTCTGCCAGCACACAAACAAACACACATACATTCCCTGCCGCTGTGCTCTAGAGCCTCACCAACTGTGCAGCATACACACAACCCAAACAGGTCAGACGTGCTACACACATACAACACATAGCAAGCAATACTGAGAACAGTCAGACAAAGGAGATGATACACATTGATGGACAGATTCATTTTCCCCTCTCCTCCGGACAAACACACACACAGACGCGCGCACACACGCGCGCACACACACGCGCACACACACACACACACACAGTGATCCGTGCCCCACCCCCCCTAAAAACGACAACCCCACAGATCCAGAGGCGTGTAACATTCCCTTCACATTGAAGTTAAATGGAAAACTGGAGTTCCACCTGTTGGCTAGCATGTGCAGCTGCATACATACGAGACCACTGATTGGAAAACACTCCAACATCTGGATCTGAGTACAGTATCTTGGATGTGAAATTATTTTGCACATGACATTACTGGACTAAAATCTGGAATTTAAAAAAAAATAAAAATCAATTTTATCACCCCAATGGAGAAAAAAAAACAAACCACAATACAATAAATAAAACAGTTATGACAACATTTATGTGGGACAAGGGAAAGTTGTGAAGAGAGGAATGGAGGGAGAGAGAATAAAAATGAAACATTTTGTTCTGTTTTTCCCCTCCTGATCAAGGGACTGAAATGAAATTGTATTTACAGACTGCGACTGAGGATAAACAGTCCGGCCGCTGCCGTGCTGTCTACTAGAGAAAAAAAAAATTACAAGAACAACAATATAATAACAATAATAACAAAAATAACAAAATAAAAGGTACTTGATATTTACAGTTTAGCAGTGAAAAAAGGAGGACAGAGGGAAGCAGAAGGCAGAGGGATGAAGACGAGGAGGAACACAGGGGGGAGGGGAGGCTCCAATAGCTGTTTCAGGGTTGTCAGCATAATTTCTGGTCAGGTTATTACTGAAATTAGTGGAAGTAATATAGTGTGGTCAACTCGGACTGAACATGCACATGTACGAGTTGGAAGAAAAAAAGCTGCACAGGTCATTCCAGATCAGTTCTGACCACCATTAAGGACCAGAACATGATATGAGCGTCACAGGCAGGCTGTACTTTATTTTATTTTTCTTTTGGAAAAAGCAAAGAGGGCCACAACAAAAAAAAACAAAAAACAAAACTAAATTCACAGTAATCCTGCTGCACAAACCAGAACCGTGCTGAAATGACGAGAGTGAGCAGTGAAGATTCTCTGCACCTCTTAAACATAATCAAACTGATATGAAATGAAACACTGTAAAGTGCCATAATTGATGAGGTGACACCATACATTGTTAGGTGACTGTGTGAACCCTCCCCCTACTGATGGCTCTCCATCCTGAGTTATGTTAACAGCATGCATACTGTGCCCCCTTATGCTTCCCTCTACTCCCTTTGGACATGTGCAATACTCACTGGAGAGTTAATATGAAACGCTTGGTTTCCAGCTTAACCAATAACAACATGAGCTTATAATGAAGAAAGATGTGCACTCTGCTCGTGTAAGCTCCCCGTCAGCTATATAAAAGGCAGTTAAGGAGCAAATGCAAACACATAGTAATGACAGCATGAGGAGCTCTACTTTGTGATAAAATTTAAAACCACCTCATCTAAAATTACATGTCCATTGTATTCAGTCTGGATGTTTATAATCCGTTTTACAACTGGGCTCTGTGAACTGACAGCTTGAGTAGAGTTCATGGTGGAAAACGATGGCTGTACGATCAAACACTTTGTACAGTACAAGCGTGCCACTTTTGAGACTACTTTGAATGATTGTCATTATTAGTCAGGACTTAGTTGCTGCCCTCATTCTCAAAACTATAGCCAATCAAGACCCCAATCAATGGCATCACGGCCACACATAAAATTATCTAATGTAAATAAAATGAACTTAAAAAGGGATAAAAGTCAACTGTTGATTATAATTCAGAAAATTTACATAACATGCCCACACTCTCCTCCTCATCTCTTAAATATCTCATCCAACCACAGTCTCTTAATTCTAGCAGGCCAGGTGAGACCCACTCTGGACTTAGAATTACAGCTTATATTAAGTCCTGAAAACACCCAACAGCTTTTTGAAGTAAGCTGCTGCAGCATTTGCTTTTTTGGAAATGGTTAATATTGCAGGTAAATGGCAAGTACAAGTGTTATGTGGGTGCCTGTGTGGAGTTTTGTTTTCTATTTTAAGGATTTGGAGCCAGAAGAAAGGTGAGAGGGAGAGGAGCAGAGGAAAGAAAAGGAAAATGGGGACGACAAAACGGAAAATATGACAGACGGATGGATGCTCAGGTGCTGTTGCTGATGGATCCAGGTGCTGAGCTGGGCTGGGCGGTACTGTCTGACACGCTGCCCTCTGCAGGAGGAGAGAGTAAGGACACATGTTACAAACATTTCAAAGCAAGAAGGGTCCAGTAAGAATGTACTGCATTTAAACAGTGATCAGGATTTTGGCTAGAGATTATCCCTGGTTTGGGATAGTAGACAGTTGTATATGACCATATGTACTAAATAACAAGAGTGTCATTTATGCTGTTGTACATACCATGTGAAGCAGGTGATGTCTGTGCGCGAGCGTGAGGAGGAATGAGTGTGGAGTTCAACTGGGGCTGGATAGACAGCTCTGAGATAACAAAGGACAAACAAATGTCAACTTACACATAACATACTACAGGCATACACCGAAACATATTAACGATTAAGAGCACAAAAGGACTGAGAAGTCAACTGACCAACAGGACTGAAGTTGAAGAGGAGCGGCAGTTCTCGTCCACTGGGCAGGCGGGTGTTGGGCTGACGCAGCTCATCGAAGAAAGCGTGCGCACATGCCTCCAGGGGAGACAGTCTGGTCACCGGTGTGTATTCCAGCAGTCGAGAGCACAGGGCAATGGCCTCCGGTGGGGTACGAGGCTTAAACACCTGATATGACACATACAGAAACGAAAAACTTAAGTTTGTATTTTGAAAAAAAGAGTCAGTCCTATCAGGAATTTGAGGATTGATATTTGGTGGACAGCATTAGCTGTAAGGAGTAAAAACAGGTAGACACTTTAATTTTTTTGATAGTCCTTAAACAAATCATGGGTCGTGTTTGGGTCAGGTGAAAAAAGACCCAAGATTAAAACTGTGCTTTTTTATGTTAAATACTTATTTAAAATGACAAGAAACAAGAATATAAAAAGAACAAGAAAAAAAGACGCATATCCTAAGCAATATGAAAATACCTTTGTCCAAGGGTGCGCTTTGATCTGAGGGAATTTGAACTCAGTGTAATTCGGGTTCATCTCTCGGATCTGCTCCCTTGTTGGTGTCCCCAAAACCTGACGGACATAAGGGAGTTATCTATCAATTACAGTTTTTGGTGTTACATATGTGTTGAAGCATATATAGCACACTTTTTGATGTCCATGCTAAAACATCTCAAGTTTTAAACTCTCAGTTTTACATAGCCTGTACTGTTTTTACAGCATCATTACTGTACCTTAATGATCTCTACTAGCTGGTCAACACCACTGTCCCCAGGGAAAATGGGTTGTCCCAGCAGAAGCTCAGCCAGCACACAGCCAGCTGACCAGATGTCAATGTTGGACGTGTAGTCGGTGGCGCCAAATATGAGCTCTGGGGCACGATAGTACCGTGAGCAAATATAGGACACGTTCGGCTCCCCTCGAACTAGCTGCTTTGCACTGGAAGATTTAAGAAAGAGAAGATGGTGCAGATGAACAGTCGGTTAAGCAGGAGTTTGTTGTCAAAGAAATACAGCAGGTAGGACAAGTCAAGAATGAGGAAAAGACAAACCAGCAAACCACAACATAGGCACAGTGAGACACAAACAGTCACCACAGTGGAAAAGAATGAGAATGACAGACAGATATCTCCTCAGGCACCATCTGTTACCGACCTGCCAAAGTCACAGAGTTTGAGGATGGCCGTCTCTGGGTCCACCAGGAGGTTTTGAGGCTTGATATCTCTGTGACACACGCCCTGGGAATGGATATAAGCCAGACTGCGGAACAGCTGGTACATGTACACCTGAGGGGGGACAAAGTGGATTGGCATAATGCCCGACAGCATTTAACAACTAGGATGGAACCACACACATTCCAAAAAGAAGAGCAAGAGAGCATTCTGTGCACACAGATGACGTCACATCATGACTCATGGAAGTGTTGCAGCTAAGGTGCACTCTCAGGTTACATTTTTTTCACTGGGTTAAGGCTTTTATAGTATCACAGACTACATGATTACACTGGCAAAGGACTGCAATAAAAACTACAATAGATACTTAAATGACCCCATTTGTTAGTCACTGCATTATAATGAAATTAATTGAAGAAGACCTGCTAAATAAACTGATCTTTTAAGCACAACGTTTGCTGCTTACTGAAGCTGACAAGAAAAAGCAATAGCAGTCTCCTGCTCACATAATTAACTGTCCACACAACTCACCTTTTAATTAATAGATGTGTATTGCTATTCTATAAATACACATGAACATATACATGTATGCAGTAATACTAATTAGTACAACAAATAATTACTATAACACCATAGAAACTTACAAACTTATATTAAATTAAAATATTACAGCACTGCAAGAGGATCCTTAAAAATATTAAAGCTATTCTTTTAATCAGGCTTTTTACAAAGAAAGGAGCACATGTATTCATCTGTACGTCTGTGTAGATTTTTGTCATGCCTGCATACGGGGCTCCGTTTCTGTTTTTGGGGGCACTGTATAGGTGTGTGTTGAAAGTGGCAGCTGTGTGTGGTGCAACTTCTGGGATACGTTTCAAAAACAATCACACAGGTCAATAATTCTCAAATTTTCATTCTACACATATGTGATATTCGTATATACATTCTGCACCAATGTAATGTGAGGGTGAGAATTTTGATATAACAAATACCATTACCAACATGAATCAGTGACAGCAAGCTGGACAGATCACTAAATGATTATAGACAAGAGGACTGCGGGATGGAAGAAGTTAAACGGAGGAGGATCGAAGAGAAGTGAAACAGGGAAAGATGGTTAAAACATAAGACTCCGGGGATGGAGTGGGAAAAGACCCCAGGCATGCTGTGATGGAAGTGTGTCGCTGGAGGATGGAGGGATGACAGAGGAGAGAGAAACAGAGAGGGGGAGATAGATCAGCATGCATCTCAAAGCCACAGGGGAGTAGCAGGCTGAGGTAGGGAAATGGGCCATGAGATGGCTATAATGTCCTCTCTGCTGCTTCACACACACCACAAACACACTCTGAAATGAGCACCCTTTAAACAGGGAACCAAGGGTATTGCAAACAGATTAATCCGCATGAGACCATCTTTCCCTTTCTGCTTTTATAATCCTCAAACAGTGAGCCATCTGAGGAAAAACATAAAGGCGAATGCTTGGGTTGTTTGAGACATCCACTGGCAATTATCCATCAAATAATTTACTTTCAGATTCCAACAAATATATTTGCAATGTAATCGATGAGTCTAAACGCCTGGGATAAACTTTGAAATTAAATCATTGATTAAAGAGTGAAAGTACGATAATGGCCTGCAACAGAAACCAGGGACTAAATATGAACTAAAAGAGCACAAAAATACCAATCAAGTGCAATTTTGAGCCATATTCCATGTCAGAGCTGCAGAATGTGACTTAACGTCTCGCTTTGAAGGATTAAAATATTTACAGTAGCATACTTCAAGCCTGGCACTCTGCTTTTCCAATAGTTTAAACAGCATTTGTTTGGCTTCTGTGTTTTTCCATTAAAGCAGCATATGAATGGGGTGCCATTTTACAGCCCAGATGTCCCAACCTCCCAGAAAACGGCATTAAAAAAAACTTAGAGCTAAAATACATTTCAGTTGAATTAATCCCACACCACTGCCAAAATGAACAACTCCTATTGTTTTAAAGATAAAAAGACAGGGGTGAAAACATAACCTCTGCAATCGCTGTGGATTAAACATAACACATTTGTCTATAGTCAGTCTGAGGAGAGAGAACACTTGCTTCTAAGATTATGATTGCATTTTTCATTAAAGATACATTCAGAAATTTAATACATTATGCTGGTATAAAGTAATGAATCAAACTTTTGATAACTACAGTTCCCACAAACACACATCCAGCTGTGTCTGTGTGTTTTGTCTCTTGTCTCACCTTAACATAGATGATGGGGATGGTGGTCTTGGCCTTGTTGAAATGCCGAGCCACCCTGTACACCGTCTCGGGGACGTAATCCAGCACTAGATTCAAATACACCTCATCCTTCTGGTGGGAAAAGATAAAAAGATGTGTCCTTATTGTGTAATTACAGGTGGAAAGTAAACTGATTATCTTCCTAATGCAAATGCTGCTTTAACACATTCATGTATAAACACTGCTTGAAGTTTGTTTTAACAACACTGACACCAACATGGTACTTAAAGGGACACGTCACCCCATCAAGTGTAAGACTGGATACATAACATGGTCTCCTGCTCTGTGTGGAGGCTGGCTTAAATTACAGTAAATTACACTGTGATTGACCATCAATGGGCTTAAGTGTGCAATGCTTGCTGTGCCAGATATGGTACAAAATTTAGGCCACTGAACATAGCCAACATAAACCCCTTTTTCACACACAGTGTAACCGGGACAGGCTCTGGACTTTAACCAGCATGCATGACTGCAAATTCAGTCACCGGTCTAGCATACTGGCCGGAAGATACGGTATGTTCAAATATGTGGAGTTTTGATATTGAAGGCTCATTATTGGTAATGTGTCCTCTTCCTCACAACACCAACATGTATGAACAGGATTCACAGGATTTTAAATACACGGTTCACGTCTGAAACAGGGCACAAGGATGCAGGTTGGCCCTGACAAATTGAAGGACTTCACATCAAGAGGCTGAAAAGTCCAAGATACGCTTACCACATTAGGTAAGTACATTTATCATAAATCAAAGGAAGACTCGTCTAAAACATGTGTATGAATCATCCTGGATGATGAATCATTAAATGCCTGGGTGTGGAAGCTCTGTCAAGGAACCTCAGCATAAAATGTCAAGTCAGTGCATACAAACCTTCTCTCCACTGGAGTAGAAGAAGTAACGTAGCCTCACAATGTTGCAATGGTCCAGTTTCCTCATAATTTGCAGCTCCCTATTCTACAATGAGGAAAGGAAAAAGAAGGAGTGAGAAATAAAGCGGGTTTAAAACACCAGCATGTGTACTCCGATGTAATTATCTGACTCTGCGGTCTAAGCATACCTTAAACCTCTTGTCTTGGAGAACTTTCTTAATTGCCACCATCTCCTGGCTGTCGATGAGGCGAGCCTGGTAGACCACTCCAAAAGAGCCATTTCCTATAACCTTTATGTCTGTGTAGGACACTTCCTGTGGGCGGTCAGGGCCCTGGCCGGGTGTGGCTACGACCGTCGTCACTTTGCCACTGTCTCCTGTGGATGGCAGAAAAAATTCAGCATGTCAGAGAGATCTTGAAACTCACACAATAATAATAATAATATATATATATATATATATATATATATATATATATATATATATATATATAAATAATAAAATGTGGTTTAAATAGATAGGACAGCGACATAACTCTTTGGTTCTGCCTTTAAACTAGAATCCTCAAGGGAGACAAAGACTAAACATCAACAAGCACTCCTTCCTCTCAATAGTTTTGATCTATGTGTTCACTCCACTGGCTGATAAAGAGCTACTTGTACTTTCCACAACACTTTCCCCGTGGTTAACCTGGTGGAATGAGCTTAAACCTCATACCAGCAATGTGAGTCAGCTGAACATATATGTACAAAATTTTTTATTGTTATGTGTGTGGATGCCACGGTGTATTCAGAGCGCTGTCAAAGATGAATCCCTTCAAATCACGTATAACAGAAACTGAATATAACAAAGGTATAACATAAATGTTACCCAATCAAATAACTTCAGCTTTTGAACCCTAATACCTGCTATTTATTCTGTTCATCATAGCAATAAACTAACAATTCAGTCTTGGAGAATGCTTTGAATGCATCATGTATAGCAAACAGTTCAGTCAGAAAATATGACCAAATCTAAACTTACAAAAGTGATATTTTAACAGAACCCCTTTAATCTAAATGTAAATTACACCACATATAGGGGGCGGCCGTAGCTCAGTCCATAGGGGATTGGGCTGGGAAGCGGAGGGTCGCCGACTCGAGTCCAGTCCTGGACCAAGACACGTGAAGGTGGACTGGTAGCTGGAGAGACCTCCGACATACTGCCGAGGTGCCCTTGAGCAAGGCATAGAACCCCCCACCTGCTTGGGGCACTGGCTGCTTGCCGCCCCCATTCCTCCTCTCCTCTATGCATGTGCATGTACATTGGTGTGGTGTGTGATGTGTATGCATGACAAATAGGAGTGATTTAAAATTCCCTGTAAGGGATTAATAAAGTATATAAAATTATTTATTTATAAATTTGATTTGATTTGTTTTTGATGTGAAGAGTACACTAAAAATAGTTAGTAATGCAATAATACAAATAAGTTAAATATTTACAGTATAAAAATCAATAATGAAATAATACTCTACAAATGCTTGAGTTTGTACTTCTTATAGCTATGATTGAGGGAAAAAAATTGCTAAAAATGTAAAGAAGCTTTGTGATAGGAACATCAGGTCCAATAAAAAAGATGGACAATCAAAACTAGGCTGCCAGATGTACTGTCAGGCTGTGTATTAAGTGTGTGAACGAAAGTGGAGTGAAAAGTTCATTATCATGGAGGCTCTATCATTTCAGACAGCCAGTCCACAAAAAAAAAAAAATCAGCGTGCAAACACTGGCTCTCATCTCACATCTACAAAGCTGCCCATCCATGGCGTTAAATGGTAGTTAACGTCAAATGTGTGGTTAAAACAAAGTTATTAAAACAATCCAAAATCTCTCCCACCATAATCTAACAGCAGACAGGTGAGAGGGAAGGTCTTCCTGAACTTATCCAACCCAAGTTTTGTGGATGTTGTTTATGCATATCTGACCTCTTCAAAACCACCAGAGTTTGTTATTAGCGATCTGACATTAATAATTTTCGTGTGCATTTTCAAGTCGATGAACAGTGTCACTGTCAGGCTAATGTTTGACCTTGTGGAAACCAGGCAAAATGAAATGCTCAAGATCTGACAGTTCTACTTAGGGTCAAGTAGCTGCTCAGTGTTTTTTGCCTGTGCACGTGGTGGGTCAAGAACACTTTGACAAATGGGCACCGGAGGCAACCACACAAGCAGGGAAGAGTGGCAGAGAAGCAACCCACTGCCAAAAGGCTTGTCAGAGCCTGTGATAAAAATTGCGTGGACAGTAGCACACCCAGAGGTGCTACCATTTTCTGGGCTTGCTCATTTTTCCTGTCTCAACAGGACCCCTTCTGATCTCCAGTACATCACGGAGTTCCAAGATAGGTTCAGAAAAATCAAACCTTTTAACTTATTAAGGCTCATTTTTGTTTATTTAAACATGCAATTAAGCAAAAACTATTTCATGACATAGCTCAAAAACAGGTAAACATTTTCATTTGACTTTTGCTTTAAATGACAACACTATACTATTCCGTTTCATAGGTTTGCAGGCTAAAAGTTTTCTCCGGGTTACCAGTAAACATCAGCCACTGGCACATCCACATGATTGGCCTAGATCTGATCAGTACCCTGGGGTCAGCAGAATTATTCAGCTTCAAGATCAGTCACTGTTTGGTTCCTGCACATTCCTGTATTACAGCACCACAATATGCAGCTCCTTTGTGTTTTAGAAACACTTTTGAACTCTTTTTAAACAAGTCAGAGAGGAGCACATTAAATACGGAGCAGCTGTGGAATGATGGTGTCTTGAATAATAAATGCAAAGTTGAGCACTCTGCCCAGCTGTCAGTGAATTGGTTTCTAATACATCAACATTGCCCTGATGAATAAGAGAAAGCGACTTTCATCACACCCACACTTAAGCAGTTACCTCCAAACCTATTTGTAATGTTCCAAATTCAAGCACATTCTCAACTTGATCCGCTAATTGGTTTTGTGATCATTTGCACTTAATATTTTTATTTAATAACTATTAAGCAGTGATTAATTTCTGGCTTTTTAATCAATAACACTTTTGCCTTCTCTGTGGGACTAAAACCACAATGACTAAGTTTGATAAATGGTCTGTCTGAACTTCCTTTTGGATGTGTAAGTGAAGTGTTGGAAAAACACTCCACCCACACCTTTTTTGAGGTCAGATCGGTGCATCTGTGCCTCCAAAACAGCCGCCTGCATAAAGGTAAGAGACACTCAGCTCTGAGATATCATAATGCTTACAGACAACAGGTCTGTGGATATATCTGTATTTATGAGACAGGCTGGATGAGAGGAGAGGTAGAACAAAAAGATCCTTCTTTCAAATAACAGCTAAGAAGCATCCAAGAATAAGCGAGCAGGTATTATCCAAGAAGGAAATCCCATTTTCCCTTTACGCATTAACAAATGAGCCAGGAGATTTCTGATTTATCCACTCTAGTTTGGGGTGTGAAATCAGCCTAGTTAGTATGAATAAAAGGCCACAGGTAGAAACAGAAATATTTTTGTGATTTTGAACATCTCAAACAGTCTAAAACTGTACAGTTGTTTAGGTTTCTGTACAGTTGAGGCAACCATGACACAAGACCAAAGATTTCAGACCCTGACAACCCTAAAAGACCTAGATTCTGATTGGTTGTATATGCAAAGCACAGCAGTTTGTTTTAACTCTACTGTCTGATTGGTATATCTCTTTGCGGTTATTCATTTTAGCTGAAATATGCATTCATTACACAATCTGAAACAAGAACTGTGATGGTATTTCACTCAACTCTGTGCCTATATACTGATAGACCACTTCAACTTCAGCCTATAGGAGTTCATTCAACTGCTGTCCACTGCACAGCCACATGATGTCTAACCACTCATGTCATCACACCAGCATAACTAATAGGAGGGAGTGGTACTGGCAAACCAAGCTGTCCGATACAGGCAAGCAATGGTTCAATAAACCATAACTAATAACTTTTCAAACGTATGTCATTTCTGTCACACTTGATATTAATGTGCCAGCACAGTTGCTCAGGTAATAAAAACAATTCTGGTAAAACGAGTAGACAACACTATGCAATATAATTTCTTTTAGATAACAAATGTATTTATGTCCCCCACCAGCTGTGTATGTACACGCATGGATGTTTTCAAGTGTGCTGAACTGTAGGCAACTGTAGGCGAGTTGTTAAATAACGTAAGGTCAACATTTGCTGGCTAGTAAGCAAACATAAAAGCTGTATCGAAGTCAGTATAGTGGGATGTTTTAGCCGACAACAAATGTCGAATATTTAAGTGTACATACAATGTATTATTTACCCATCCGTGTGGTAAAAACATTTGTAAAAGAGCAGACAGTAACGAGGACCATGGTACAAAAAACTTAGATCAGATTTTCCACCTAGTCTTTGTAAATGTTAGCAAGCTAGCTAGCCTCCACATCTGATATTAACGACGAATATGTTATGTTCGGCTAACACTAACTCTGTTCTTGGGTTACAGCGTATTTATAATGGATAGATAATGTTGTCGAAAAAAAATACACGCTAGTTAACGTCGACATGTGAGCGACATTGTCCTAAGATTACCACTAGAGCTAACGATAATGTTAGCTATGCGATAAAGCCCTTGATCGCAGTGTTGCCTTAATGAAAAACACGGCTAACGTTAGCAAGGCAGCTAACTTAAGTTAGCTACTCAGCTAACAGCTTGCTGGCTAAAGGTAGCCAGGCGACAATAATCGACACATTTATCTAAAATAACACACCGCACGAGTCTTAGTGACAACATGATAATTGCAGTTGTGGTGCAAATATTCAGTAATACTTACTAGGCAGCTTCAAATTCCCAAAACTTGCCGAGCTGCTTCCACTTGCTTGTGAAGCCCCAGTTTTTCCTGTCGAGCTTCCGCCTGCTACTGCTGATCCGGCGCCGGCTGCAGCAGATCCGGGAGCTCCGGGAGGCTCAGCGAATGAGCTGGTCCTGGGCCGCCCGCTGCTGCTCATATTTGTGTGAACTAAAGCCGGGGCAGGTTTGAACGTGATTAGCAGCCACGCCGGCAGAGACCTAAGCTGTATATGTGTATTTAAAGATTGGAGTTAAATAAAAACTGCACTTACAGCGTTGAATACAGGTTACCGTCTCCCCCTTTCTTCCTCTGTAGAGCGGCGACGGTGGGGGGACTGGGCAGTTGACGCACGACCACGTAAATCTCGCAAGGGCTCATGGGAAAATGAGTTGTAAGAGGTTTACGTTGTTAACAGAAATATAAGTTTTAGGGCAGTAATTATGAACTGACGCTAAATTTTAAAATCGGCTACAGACAAGTAATACAAATGTACATAAAATGTACATAATTAGCAATGCTTTTTTTTTTTTAAAAATAACCAAGTTGGTTGTATGTTAAAATAATCCAGACAGACTGACATACAATCCAACAAAAAGTAGTAACAGTAAATGTCAGTAATAAAATTAGTAAATGGTTCCGAAGTATACTGCTTACATTTGAAGAAAACGGGCCCGCACAGGACAGAAAAAAAATAAGAACTACACTACCCAGTAGTAAAACACCTTTCTGATTGACATACAGTTGATCCAATCACATGCTCTGAAATATTCAGACTACCGCATTGGGCGGGGTCTCATGTCACAAGAATGGAGGCGATCGGCGGGCAAACGTTTCACTACATGCTTTGAAATGTTATTTCCTGCTAACATTTTACACGTTTTTGATTTCCACGCCATAGACAATGGCGAGGGACTAACAAAAAGACACGCGGTTGCATGACGGAAGAGTGATGACCACACGAGGGATTGTCCAACGAGAGTAAATGAGAGGTAAGGGGAAAGAAGGGCCCGCCGTCGTACCCGTACAGCTTCGGAGAAAAGTGGGTAGCGCCGCCTGACGGACCGCCCGGCGAACCGGGTAGCCACTGTCAGGAAACCGCGGTGCCGAGAAACAGGTCTGCAGGATCCGGGGGAGCGCCGCCAACAGCTCTCCATATGCCATCACACATAGTAAACCACGATGTGAAGCACATTTGAGAGAAGAAATCAGGCGCTGTATTGTTATCTTCTACTGAGTGTGAGTGGTATTGTTAGCCAAAAAGGCCTCTCATTCAGCTAACGGCGGAAAATCAAATGCATTTGTTTGCGGGTTTATTCTGTAATTTCTGAATGAACCCCATTGTGCGTTTCTTGTTGTGGGTGCTTTTATCCTTAATTGCCATTATATTACAGGGCTTTTAATGACTGGTTTAAATATACTTACGCAGGTTTACCTTCTCTTTTCTGCAGGTGTGCTTCTCCATCTGGAAGACAGAACTTGCCTTCATTTAGTGGATTAACACTTCTTCACTTGACACATAAACAAAGTCACACACAACCAACAGTGAGACAACTCTCTCTCTCTCTCTCTCTCTCTCTCACACACACACACACATTACTATAATGGCCAGTCAGCAGGACGAGGGTGAAGGCGTGTATGTGGAGCATCAGTACATGTGCAGTGAATGTCGCGAGCTCTTCAACACGCTGGAGGATGTGCTCATCCATCAGCAGATCCACACGGGCCAGGAAGGGGACGTTGAGGTCGGGGATGGTCTGAGTATCCACGGTGTCCCAGAGATGGTGCAGAGCCAGCAGTACCAGTGTCTGGAGTGTGGAAGCGTGCTTGTGAATGCCGAGGAGCTGCTGCAGCATCAGGAGATGCACATGAGAGAGGCTGGCATGGAGGTGGAGCAACAAGGTGAGAGAGTAACGTGTATTTTGCTCAGATACTAATGAAGAAATTAAAATCACCATAACCGTCACAAGTTTCCATCTGTTCGGCAGAGCTATGTGAGGGTCTGGAGACAGAGGAAGCCAGATCAGCAGCTCAAGTGTCAGAACCTGTTCATTACCAGTGTCTTGACTGCTTGGCTCTGTTTGACTCACCTGAGACCTGGCTGGAGCACCGGCGGACACACAGCAGGAGCAGCACTCACAGTAACTCAGAAACCATAGTAAGAGACACACAACATAATAACACCTGTACTGATTAGTGGGGCATTAGCAGGTACAGGCCCTTTTTTACTGTCACAGTTATTGATATTTTAACAAATGATTAAACCTGATTCCTAGACATTATGAGGCATCTCTGTCTGTAACCTTTAGCCATCCTTTCAGTCCATTACTGGGCTAACTGTTCATCCAGTGATGAGGTTTAAGATAATGAACTAAAAGATATTTCACCATGCTTCTTTCACCTTTTTCTGGCTGTGTGGTAATTTTGTCAGGTATGATGTATTAGAAAAAAAAAATCTGCCAGTGGAAAGTGGGATCATCACCCTTTAATTTACTGTTTACATGTTAAAACGTAAACATATTCACTAGTTTTAGTGAAACTGGGTAAAAAAAGATAAACATTTTGTCAATGCTAGGAGAGGGAGATGTTTCCAAGATCTCAAAACTGACTCCAACTTCAAACCGTTACCTCTGTAATTTTGAAAAACACTAATTGAAATCTGTCAGTGCCAAACCTCAGACATCCAGCCTCTGAAACTTTAGATCTCCTAAAATCAATGAATCACTGTGACTGTGAGTAAATGTATTATTCATAAATTACAGAGATGTTACCAGACATGCATATCTGAGGTGGATAGTTTGTTACTAAATGCAAATAATTAAGTAATTCATGTTTTTGTGTCCCTGTAACAGGAGTACGTGCTGCAGTCCGATGGCACCATCACTCCACTGAATAATATGCAGAAGTATGTGCTGAGTGAGCAGCAGGCTGGGGAGATCTTGGCGCAGGTACTTCAAATTTTTACCACAATGAGGCATTTAAGTAAGAGCAGTCTTCAAGTTCTTACTTGTTTTCCAGGTACTTGCCCAGCAGCAGGAGCAACAGAGGAAACACCAGTCTGTTTCTTCTTCACCCTCCCGCTCTGCCCTGCTGCCTCCTGTGACACCGACTCCAGGCTCAGCCACAATGCACCTGCAGATACTTACAGCTCAGGCTCTGGCAGACGGCTCCACCGCTCCCGGTCAGCGTCGCTCCAAGCTGCCACCTCTGTTGCCTGCCGTGAGCCGAAGCTCATTGGCAAAGCTGGGGGTTCTTGAGAACGGTGTCCAGAGATTGGAGTTAAGACTGGCCCCCAGCACCCAAATCAACAACCAGCAGCAGTCGGCCACAGAGGTGGTGGTCATTCACCCGTACGAATGCTCAGAATGCTCCCTTCTCTTCCACACCCCAGAGGACTTCCTCCATCATCAAGGGGAGCACTTTCTAGGCCAGGACAAAGAGAGTGGAGAGCCTGGGGTGATGAGTGGCTTTGAGGAAATGCGAGGTAGAGAGGAGAGCACAGAGAAGATGGAAGACATAAGGGTTAGGGTGTCCGAGAAGAAAGCAAGCGTGTGGGCCAAACCCCAACAGTGTGAGCTCTGCAACCGCACCTTCACCTCAGTCAACCGGCTGGCTGCTCACAAACGTGTGCATGAACAGGGCACGCATGAGTGTCCAGAGTGTGGCAAGGTGTTTAAGAAGGCAACATCATTGCAGACGCACATGCGCACACACTCAGGAGTGGCCCGGTATCTTTGTGTGGACTGTGGTAATGGCTTCACCACTGAGATGACGCTCATCATGCACAGGCAAGGCCTTAGAACTGCTACAGCATCCTGTAAAATAATGAAAAACTTTCAATTGTGTGTAACCTCTACGCCATTCTCTTGCAGGAAGTCTCACACTGAAGACCCACTTCACAAGTGTCAGTTGTGCCACAAAACTTTCACCAACATGACCAAGTACCTCTACCACCGCAGACTGCACCTTAACCGTGGTACATGTGGGACACCCTCCCCTGTTTCCATGGTAGTAAAATAATTTGTTTTATCACACATCCACACGTCCGTATGAATTTGCATATTGACACATGCCTGTTGTCTTCTCTAGGTCTCTGCTTCCAGAAGAGCATCTTTCTCTGCTCTTTCCATCATACAGAAAGCACGAGAGAAGAGGAATGATGACCTGCTGGCCCCTCTCACAGAGGAAGAGATGGAAACACTGGAGGATCCAAGTTCTCAGAGCAACATGGAGGTAAAGGATGGGGAGGAGAGTAACATGGAGGTGTCAAATCCAGCTGAAGGAAACACAGATGACCCCCAGCAGATGGAAGATGCTTCTGGCTCAGCTTCAAACTCTTTTACCCCTGATGACAGTGATGTCACAGCAGTCACGCCTTGGCCCGCTGACTCAACAGAAGCTGCTTCAGCTGCGTCATCAGACAAGGGGTCTTTTTCTTGTCGTTCATGCCCTAAAACATTTCCCTCCCAACTGAAGCTACTACACCATCGACGCAAGTCCCATGCCCCAGAGCGCAGCTTCATGTGTGGCATCTGTGGAAAGTCTTTTAAGAAGCAGATCCACGTGCGGAATCATATTCGTACGCACACCGGCGAGAGACCCTTCCAATGTTCAGACTGTGGCAAAACCTTCTCATCACTAGCCAATCTGATGCGGCACAATCTCATCCATTCTGGTGTGCGTCCGTACCGCTGTGATGTCTGCCATCGGTCCTTCTCCCAGTCATCCAACCTTCGCCAGCACAGCCTGCTTCACTCAAACACTGCTACTATGAGCTGCCCTGACTGCCCCGCCATATTCCGTGGGCCCACCAAGTTGGCAGCACATCGCTTCACCCAACATCCAGGAGCTCCAGCCCCTTTTCCCTGTTCTCACTGTGAAGCTGGCTTTCTGACTCGAAGGCAACGAGACAGCCACTGTCTGGACCAGCACCCTATGGTAGTGCCACCTGGTTCCAGGTTAGAGGTGGGCAAAGAGACCCTCAAACAAGCAATTCAGGGCAAATATCTTTCCTCAGAACCTTCTACTTCATCTACAGTACAGACAGAAATGGGGCCAACCAATCTGATGAGGGGGGGGCTAGATTGTAACATTTGTGGAAAGAAGCTCAATTCTCCCGCTAATCTGCGGCTTCACAGACTGAGTCATTTTGCTCTGGGCCCTGGTCGGCCGCGGTGTACCCAAGGGAAGCGGCCTAAAGCACACCAGTGCCCTCTTTGTGGGAAACTGTTTGTATCATCATCTGGAGTTGCACTTCACCAGCGAGTCCACACAGGTGAGCGACCATTCCCCTGCCAAGTGTGTGGAAAGCGCTTCCGTCAGAACACACATCTGCGAGAGCACCTGCGCACACATTCAGGCGAGCGGCCTTTTCGCTGTGAGGTATGTGGAAAGGGTTTCATCCAGAGCATGCACCTAGCTGAACACCGCCGTACGCACACAGGCGAGCGGCCGCACGTGTGTCCCATGTGTGGCAAAGCCTTCAAGACTTTCTCCAACTTGAGGAACCATAAGAAGACCCACGTGAGGCAGCAAAGACTAGATGAAGAGGCCGCTGCCCACATATCCACTGAGACCAGCTCTGCTGTTGCAGTGATGGACTCTGCAGTGGAACTTGCCAACGGGCAGCCGCAGCTCATTCAGATCCAAACTTCAGATTTACAGGTAAAGTAAAAAAAATTAATTCTTTCACAGATTTTACTATCCATGCAGGTCTGTTTCAGATTATATGCGACAGTTTGAACATAGAAATTAAACAATAGGGTTAATTTTAGTAAAATAACTTTTTTTTCCCCTGGTGATCACAGAGTCACTTTATTTTGATTTCCCTCCTCACAGACGCAGAGCACCCCCACCATCATGTGTAATGAATTTGGTGAGACCATTGCTATTATTGAGACCAGCGAAGGAGGAGCTTTGCCTCTGGAGCAGGCCCTTGAGATCTATCACACTGCTCTGGAGAACAGCCTTGCCATGGACACAGTTGCTGTGGATGGACTGCAGCTTCACTGAAGGGATGAGTAAAAGTCAACAAAAAGACTAGTTGTTGAGTTGATTAGACTAATGCTAGTCATAAATCATTTCTGAAACGAAACTAATTAAATGCTGTAAGGATCTTTTACAATGGTGACAAAATGATTTAAGCAAACAGACCAAAGCATGTCAACGACACTCTACAAAGCTATAAGAGGGACTGATGTTATGGAAATGTATTGACATATTGATACATATTGGTTTTGAATAAGGACCAGTGCCTCAGATGTTTTGATCTTTTATATGACTTAGCTTTTTTTTTCTCCTGATCAAATGTTTGGTCATCTTGTTGTAATTAAGTTAATTCAATAAATGTTTTTTTTTTCAAGTTCATCATTTCTGCCATTCAACTCATGAAAATGAATATAGATGTAATGGAACTGGACAGATGATCATTACGCTGAAGGAAAACCCATTTTTCACATTGCCAGCAATAAATTCACTTTAATTGAACACCTATTTTTATTTGCATACTGAAAGATACAGATACAAAC
>JAVQJX010200355.1:0-15830 GCA_036025115.1 Ambassis agassizii
ACACATCAACTAGTTGTTGTTAATGAGTCCTGAATTTAGGGAATTTTATCCACTTCAAGTGCTGTTTTTAGAATTGAACACTTTTACTAATTTTAAAGCAGCTCTGTTTGAGTAGAAAATGTATGTGTAAATGTATAATATCCAGAGATTCTCATTTAGTTACCTACATATGTATGTAAACAAGTCCAGCAGCAAAAGTCCACCATCATCACCTGAAAAGGCTGTACTTTAAGAGTTAAACCCACAGAGGAGGAATTAGGCAACGAGGCTAATAAAACTAAGAATCATGACTCCAGCTGATGAAGAGAATAGAGAAGTTTTTTGGATGCAACGCATAAAGATTCGTAGGTTACAGGAAAGCTTTGAGCCACATATGAACAGGGGGCGCAGGATTTTAACCTCTTGAAACCCAAAAGAAACAGCAGGAAACGAACAAAGCTAACATGCTGAAACAGACACAGCACAGAGTGAACTGTGTTTCGGTGAAAACATCAATGTTAAAATGTGAAAACAATAATACACATCATATAAGCAGTGTGCCATTATTTTTGTGTATTTTGTTTAACCTCATTCTAATGCCACTGTTTTTAGTAGGAAGGACTTACAAGGTAACAAGCACAGTGCATTCTGGGTGTTGAAGTGTAACTGCTTGTTTGGCATAAGAGAACCACACAGGCTATTCTCTCAGGGTTCTCTGGCCCTGTACGGATTATTTAACTTTTAGAGACAAGTCCATCTTCACAGTTCAGTCTCACATCAACATAATAATGATCAAAACAAAATCCATTTATCACAAATGACTACCTCTAAAGGTTCAAAACTCCGCAGTAAACCTCCATACTTAAATACCCCCCAGCCCCCAAAATAAAATAAAATAAAATAAACTGCAAATAAGACAGATGATTAGGTTTTCCTGTTTCATGCTAAGCTGTGCTATGTTATTCTGTGGTCCAGCCACTCCATCAGCTGGATATTCACACATGCACATATCAGTCATTTTATACCACCCATAGACAACATATAAGTATATTTTCCAGAAGGTTGCACAACACTGTTCATACTGGAGTGTGATTTGTCTCTTTCTTGCTCTTGCTTGGGAACGTTTGGGATATGACTTATGACAATCTAAACTACACCATGCTGGATTCTTAGATGTCAGCTAAAAACTGATAGATCTGTGAATACACTTCTATATTTTTAAAGCCCCAATGATAAGACCACTGAATTGGTTCTGATTTATGGCTCTGCCCAGAACTAATGAAACCAGAGTAAACAGCTCAGGCTTAAAGAAAATCCTCAAACACAGATGAGGCTTGTATTGATTTCTTGTTGATTTCTGTTTATTTAAGCTTGCTTGTTAATTAATTACAAACAATAAATGCAGGAGATCGATACCACCAAATAAATGAAGTGAGACATATTTCAATGGGGAAAGTCGAGCAAAAAACACTTCTAGTAGTTGTTCTAGTGTTTTGTGACCCAAGTTGAGTTGGAACCATGTGGAAAATGGATCACAGTGAAAATACCACAAAACAAAGCAAGCAGAGCAAAGCAACAGCCAAGAACTCCACTTAAAGGGTTTCTTTACACTAATTTAGTCATTCTGAATGTGCTTATTTTCATGCTATTTTAACAACACACTGCACAGTTTACCATAACAAATGAGACTCTGAGTTGACTTCCAGTGTATTGAACTAATAACGGCCTGTCATCTCTTTTGTTCTTTTTATGTCATATTTACCATTAAAGAGGAACAGGCCTATGGACCAGTCTTAGCAGCTTAACCATTATCACAATTCAGTTTTTCATCATTATCTTTTTTGTTTACTGACAGAAACACTGAGGATACACTGATGAAGCCATGCAGACCTCCCACTGAGGTTTGAGTGGAATATCTATATTAAAGCATTAAAGCAGCTTGTTTAATTTAGCAGACCACAGTCCTAGGATTTAACACAGATCAATAACATTTCCCTTATCACTGCATTTCATACGTTTGTTGTGATCCTTTCTTCCCTCCTTCTGGTCCCTGATCCAGTATAAAGCACAATTTCTAAACATTAATGCTTACATTTATCATTAATTCTTATGATGGTTCATAGTTTCATTTGCGATTATTACATTCAGTGAATAATTAACTAAAGCTTTTCAAATGATTCTTGGTAATTATCAGTAGAGTATAGTGATTCTGTCTTTTCCTTTTTGTCCTTTTTGTTCATTATTGTATGGAGAGTTTTTCCTGCTTTGTACTCAATTTTGTGAAATGATGTTTCAGTTGGACTTCCTGCAAGTCCTTGAATGAACAGGTTATTCATTTGCTTAAGACTATTCATCCACATGTAGCCTGTTAGCTTAGCATAAATATTGGCTCTGTCCAGAGAAGACAACCAGTATGTCCACCATTCTATCTGCAGCATTGTTACTGACCACATGATTAAAGGAAATGTGTATATGTATTCACTTTTTGGAAGCTGTCAAAGTGTATGCTGCACTGTGTTAAATGGGCGCTGGCTTTATCAACCTACAGAGATTATGCAACCTTCATCACACATATGTAAGTTCCTGACTTGTCGTGTCACAAAATCTGCTGCAGAATATTTTCAGCAGTAGATGTAGTAACAGTGTCATGGTCTAAAAATCTGAACGTGCATCTTTCAGCACAGTGAAGCTGAAAACCCATTTTGGAATAAAGGGGAGTCTAAAGGTCTGCTTTAATGTGTTTTTAGGAAAGTGGTCTTTTACTCATTTAGCAGATTTCACTTAGAGATCTTTGTGCCATCCTCTGTGCGGACATGGAGCTGCTCCTCTCTATCTGTTGATAATCTGTGCTCTAATCTTCCTCATCAGTTGGCTCAGCTAAGTGAATATCATTCTCTCTAACAGACACACACACAGTTCAGTGAGGGCGATGCTTCACTGTAAACACAGACAAGGCCACATGTAGCTGTGATAAACAATCCAATGGCATCTCAGAATATGAGAGAAAGTTTGAAGACAGCGGTGTGGTGTGTCAACTTTGGCTCAGTGTCATGTTAATAGAATAGCAGATAGAATCTGAAGTTAACCACCATGTTGAATGCAGCTCTCCTGCTTTTTCCCACAGGACACACAGCTTCATTATGGAGCATCGTGGTCTTCTTTTCATCTCAGTGAGATCACCCCTGTGGGGAGTATCAACACTGCGAGAGCCACATCTGACGCTCTCTTGTCCCTGTTCAAACATTGAAATAGTGCTCTGCCATATTGTTGCGTGCAGCTTTTTTTTTGCCTCCATAATGCAGCTGCTTGGAAACTGCAGGAGTAAAAGATCTCATAGGAGAAAGAAGGTGATCAATTTCTGAGGGAACTCCCACCCACCCTCCTCTTCCTCATCTCCCTGACCCCTCCACCTCCTCCTTCTCACTTCAACTAGCCATAATTATTTTGCAAAGGAGAAACACGCGGAGTCATTTCTCTTGCCCAGTTATGAAAAGCTCATTAAAACAGGCCGGAACAAACAAAGCTTTTCCTGTGAGGCCTCTTTTCAAATTCATTTCATAATTTCCCTCTGTTTTAATCATTTATATCAATTAATCATTCCTTGGTGGAAAAGATATTCTTTGCAATCTTTCTATGGGTTTTTTGTTCTAGTGAGTGAGAGGCTTGATGAGAATGTCAAGAGAATGTGGTTCAAACCAAGGTGGAGTAGCAGTGGCTTTGCCAAAGGGAAATCAGCTTGATGCAGCATAATCTCTTTGGAGCAGCAGGAATAATTAAACAATTAAAGTCAAGAAAAAAAGATCATCTTTATACATCTGACGTCTTTCTAATGAGGCCGGGGGCATCTTATAAGAAAAGCCGTTTTGTCATGTAAAACTACTCAACCTGGTGAATCTCAAACAACTTTTCTCCAATAGCAAGACTTTTTAAAGACGTCACTGTGTTTGCAGAGAGATGGAAGCACTGCATTCATTTTATTGAAAGGCACTGGGGTTCAGTTTATCTTTGATGTCTCACATGATGATGAAAAAAAGTCACACTGAATGAATGAAAGGATCTCAGCCAAATCCAGGTCTTGCAGATTAGTCTTAATAGGTGCTGAAACCAATGACCTGAGGCTTAATGGGGTTGTAAACGACAGCAAGCCTGGCTGCGATTATTTCCAGTGACAGACGATGGCGCCACTGCGCAGCTATTAGGCCTGGATATTTCCCGGAGGTTGGAGTCGCTCTTGGTAAACTAAGTAGTCACTGAATGTCAACTAATTAAACTCAGACGTGAGATGAATGCAGCCAATATGTCGCCACGCAGCTTCTACTGAAATGATCTGCTCTAATAGGAAGCTATTCTGAACGTGGATTAGCTGATGATATTACAAAGATGAAGAAGGGGGTGGATATTTATAGCCTAAACACTGCCGCTGATTAAACAGGACATACAGAGACGTCGGGGCTTTTTATATGTTTGTGTGTGTAAACCTCATACATCGTGTCTCTGCTCCGGTCCCTCTCACCTCCGTTTCCATCTCTCTCTGTCTGCGTGTCCAAGTCAGTCTGTCTTCCCTCCGATTGGCTGGGAATGTTTTTCCTCGGAAATGGACAGAGCGCTCATTGGCTGCAGTGGTACTTTCGTCACGCGACTGAGAGGGGTTTTTTACTGGAGGTTTCTTCCTGTCAGCGACACATGTAGAACCAGCAGCTAACGGGACTCGAGAGCAGAGCAGAGCAGAGCAGAGGACAGTCAATTACAGCCTCTCCGACCGTAGCACGCACTTCTCATCTTTGAGGAAATTACGGCACGCGCAGACCTGTCATTACATCTGGCAATGGACTCCCTTTGTTCTGGCGAAAAACAGAGCAGTAAAGCAGCAGCAGTGAAACGGGAAGCATCCAGTGGAAATACTATCTGATAACTCCATTTGCTCGCCGCTCCGCTTGTTGCCGCCGTGAACACACGAGCTTGAGTCCTCGCGGAGGGTTTCACTGTCTCGCGGAGCTGGAGGCCGACCGCGCGCGGCACTGCGTACTTTTGTGGGACTGTTTGAGTCTGCAGCGCGACAACTTAACAACCATTACGCTTGAAAGAGACAAACGAGGTGGGTGTCTGTTCATAGCACAGCTGTTTCTCATAAACAATTATTTTCTTATTAGTTCGGACCGTCAACAAACATAATCGTTAATAATATGCTAGCTATAGCCGACAATAATCTCTTCCTTGTCCATTTTTAAAGCTTTTTTATCTTCTTTTGGAGCTAAATTTCTGCTGTTCTAATTAAATAACAGCAGGACCTTTTAGCACGTCTGCCTGATATGTTCCCCTCTCTCTGTCTCTCTTCTATTTCCATGACTTTGTCTCTGCGCCCAAATTGCCTGGCCGTGTAATTACTTGAGTTAGCCCATTTAAGTTAAAAGCCACCCCCCTCCTCTTCCCCTCCTGTCCCCTCCATCCCTCAGCGGAAAAAAGAAACTCCTCTCTGAATGAAACTTGACGATGGCCCGGCTTGTTTATCCAGGGAGTCACTTTCAGGTCGGCTTTTTGATTCATCTTCTTTTAGATTTAATCAGCACTAAGGTACGCTGTGGTTTGTCCCTAAGAGCCATCGCTAATGGGCTTACTGAATGCTTTTCTCTGTGTACCCCCTCCCTCTTCCCTGCTCTAATTAGCCTACCTGGCTTTCAACAAAGATTTGGCTTTATCCAGGCAAGTCTGCCTGACCAAATTGGAGAGGATTACAGTTGAAAGAGCCCACATTAATTTTGTGGGTGAAACAAATGCCTGAATTTCATTAGATTAGAGCACTTAACATCATTACAGCAGCTCTGTGGTGTATCAGGGCTGTGCTGTAAACATCGGTTTATAGTGGGATGCATCATATTCATTGCTCAGGTCAAAGGCCTGGCAAGCATCAAGTGTTGGTAAACAAAGACAAGCATGTCAGATGGTTTCACATGTCACTTCTGTTTTATCTTGTATTATCCGATTCATACGCACTCCTTTGTGTTTTGCAGTAACCACAACCTCCATGCAGCTATTCTGACTGCAATAGAGTGAAGAATTGTGCAGGGAAGTTTTGTGCTATTTAGAAATTCTTAGGACAGCTCAACAAAAGGCTGTGCTGCGTAATTGTTTCTTTGGCCCTACAGTGTTATCAGTTAACAGACATTCATCATGAGGTCCAATGAAGCCACAGCATGGGGATGAGACAGAGATCAAGGGCAGATTAATTCACTAAATGACTCGTAGCTGTCTTGTAGTTCAACAGGACTCGGGACTGTTCCCTTAATGAGATCAGCCATTGGGTATCCGTACGATTTGAAACTGGATATGTTGAATGTGGATTCTTTTTATTTGGTGATTAATGATTTATGACACTTGTTTTGTGTATGTTAAATCAACAGGATGTTGTTTACAAACCATGTTAAACCTGTGAAACTGTGACATGTGTATCATTTAAACATAATCCCCTCTGTATGTACTTTTTTTTTAGTTACAATGGTGAATCCTGGAGGCAACAGCCAGCCACCACCAGTGGGCACAGGTTCTCTGTCCTGGAAGCGGTGTGCAGGGTGTGGGGGCAAAATCGCAGACCGTTTCCTCCTTTACACCATGGACAGCTACTGGCACAGCCGATGCCTCAAGTGCTCCTGCTGCCAGGCCCAGCTGGGCGAAATCGGCACATCGTGCTACACAAAAAGCGGCATGATCCTCTGTAGAAATGACTATATCAGGTGAGAAAAAGACCTCGCAAAGGCGGACGATAACAATGAACATTAGTGTGACAGATTATCTGTGATGATTGGTCTTCCAAAAGTTAGATCATTCGTTTTATATCTTTCTCACAATCTGCAGAACTTTTCTGATAGCGATACAGCTTGCTATGCAGTGATCGTCAGAGTTGGTAGATTTCTTCAGAACACCTGCCTCAAATTGTAGTAAAATCATCAATAAAATATACCTGGCCTAACTTGCCCTGAAAGACTCCCAGCATGGTGCTGTGTTGTTAGCACAAAGCCAAAAAGAGTTGCTCTGCAGGTCAGCAGTCTGTCCTCTCCTGCTTCGTGGTCAAAACAATGACAGAAAAGAGCTCTGTGGGAGAGGCACAAACTCTCTGACTTTATTTTTATATAAGAGAAAGGCATCATTTAATTAGCAAAGAGAGCCTTTTTAAATATTCTAGTAGGTGTGCCAGACACCCAACCAGAGTATGTTGATGACACTCATTCTGGTAATGTAGATCCTGATGTGATGAGACGAGCCTCCGGACAAGCACTGAAAGTTCAGATGCTTTCTTGACTCACTCTGGGGTGTAAGAATGGTATTGATTGTAAGCCTCTCAATTTAACGTTTGGAGTGTTATTCATGTTTTCAAGTAGAATGTTTCTGATACACACACTGTTTTGCATCCATTCTCTAAAAGGTATATCTTCATACAACCCTGCTATCACATTTGCTCAGATAATTCAAAATCTAAAGTGCGCCTCTGCGCTCTCGCACCCTCCTCATAAAAAGGATGGGGAAGTCAATGGGGTACTTCATTCATAATGGGAGCAAAACGTAATTAAAATTGGAAGGGGGGAAATGTGGATACACCTTTCCACTTGTAATGAGAGCATGCTTGGTGGAAGAGCTAAAATGCATATTATGGAACCATGAGATCTCTGTAGAGATAACGATAGGAGCGGGAAAAAAAACATCTGACAGTGAGTCTACACAATTAAATGCTTTAATTATAGTCCCCCTCCATTTCCTTTAGTCCTGATGGGTTTTATCTAATGAGATCTGGTCCCTGGCTTGTATCCGCTCCCAATGACGTGTCCGAAATGAATGAGAGCCACACTGCAAACAAAACATTTAATTAACCAAATTGGCTTTTGAGAGAGAGCAAGAGAGAAAGACAGATAGAGAAGAGGGATTATTGTGAAGGCCATTTGCGGCTGTTTTCCCCCTTCATCTTAAAGGGACAGACTCATTTTTTGTAACTGACTTCTAAACAGCCCACGATACACAGTTGAAGCTGTAGCTGGAATTTTAATACAGCTGACATGAAAACGCCATCTGATTGAGTTAAATGAAGTGGGATGTAACCCTGGCCTGGGATGATACCCATCCTCTATCAGTCAAATGGGAATAATATACAAACATCACAGCATGGCTTCCTCTGAGCTGTCACCAGAAACTTTAACTTAAAGCCCAAGTTGCATTTACTGTGGGGATCATGTTGTTTTAAGCTGGAGGTGATATTATTTCTGTGGGCTGCTAGTAGAGGGAGAATTAATTTACTTGTGGCTGCTGGATTCAGGGAGAATGCTGTCCCCTTAATTGAATAAGCCTAGGTAATTAAATGGCACTTTTCCAATAGAACGTGTGAGGTAAATCTAATAGTTGGTTATTTAATATCACTTTGAAGTCTGCCCACTCAAGCACTATGACAGCACAAGAGAATGTGAACTATTAGGCCAGAAAAAAAATGGGATCTCAGAAATTAATTAAATCGCATGCAATTTAGGGGAAACGTTTATCTTGATTTGTCATAACAGAATTAATTCAAGGCCTTCAATTCACTTGGGGCCAGATCTGTTACTCTGAATTAACCAAGTGTAATTTGGCTGATCCCCCACTGCAACCACCACCCAACCTCCACCCTCGCACACACACCTCCCCATCCCCCTCCTCCCAAAATACATGCACATACACAACGCAGATCCGCGCAAACCCTCCCTCATCCTCACAATCTCCCTCCTGCCCCGTCCCCTCCACCCTTTTCTCTAATGCAGCTCTTGCCATTATGCAAAGCTCTGCTTCAGTATCAATATGGCCTAGTGCTTTTAAGGTGCTTTGGCTGCTGATGTAGAGAGGCATTTTTAATGGACTGTGTTGCAGAAATCATTGTTGTGGGGTAATTTTACCCTACTCAAAGGCCTCGGTGAATGAGGTCTGCATTTACCAGACAGCCTAGCAGCAAGCCATGCTATATTTCACCCAGCAGTCAGTGCTGAAATGAAATCCAATAGTCATTGCCTATATAGACAACAGACAGTTCCAAATGTGTGTTTTTGTTTATTTAATTTAATCAAAGACAGATCCACAGGGGCAACACAACAGATAAATCAAGATAAAGCCATCCCCTCGAAATGTACTAACAGATTTTTTTAAGAGGCAAAAAGCAGAAACCAGATGTGTCATTGCAATTAAAAGAGTCCCTTGGTCTTAATTATACTGACCTGGGGTGTTGACTTCACCTCGGCACTGTAGTTCACTGGCAGAAGAGGCCATTAGAGCCCAAGTTCAAACCGATACAGCAATGTAATTGAGCACCTAAAGGCTTGGGCTCCTTAAATCAAATGCTATCAAGAGCTATCCCCTGGTAAAATAATTAACCCTCACTACAAGCACTGAAATATAAAAAGGGAGCATCCTGCAGCCTTTGTTTCACCAACTTCAGCCTACACATGGGGAACGTGTCTTCACTGTGTGCAAAGTTAGAATTTTTGAATGAGCCCCATTTGATATGCAAAATGTCCATAGGGAAAAGTGTGTTTTTTGCTTCTCCACACATGTCATATGAGCGCAAGAGTCTTAAAGCAAGGCATATATGTTCATTTCCACTATCATGTTTGTCCCAGAGAGGGATGAGAATTGGCACTGTTGTGATGGCAGTCTCCAGTTAATTAGTTTCTGAAATTGAGTTTTGATGGAGCCTTTCCAAATGATGCCAAGACAAAATTTGCTTCTGCCGAGGCTGTCTTATTGAAAGCCATTTCTGTGTCCCTTTGCAAAGTGCTCTGGCTTGTTTGTCAGTGTATCTAACAACTGCTCGGGTTATGGTTAAGATGGTAGAAGCATTTACTCTCTTGTTCTGTGTTGTTAAATACTTACTATAAAATTGTACTAAACAATGTCTGAACAAGAAAAAAAGAGATGTTGTTGTTTCTTTTTCTTGTTAATTTTTTCAAGCCAAACAACTTTATCTGATGCACACACACCAGTGTTAACCACTCCCCCCTATCCCTCTCTCTCTCCTTCTCTCCGGAGCATGTCAGATGCCGTGGTCTTATTTGATTGCTTAGGAAAAGTGCAGTGATAGAGCAAACACCCGGTGAGATATGATGACAAATGGGTCCAGATCCCAGTAAATTACTTTCTGCTCAAATCGAAATTTCATTCAGTTTGCTGCTCACCGAGATGAAGTAATCTAAATTGTGGACTCAGAAGGAAGATAGAAGGGAAGCTGGAGCAAGCATTTCATTATCAAGAGGCAGAGGGAGGGAGAGAGAGAGAGGGAAGGTTAGGGACGAAAGAGATGAGCAGAAGCAAATCTAAAGTGTTGACACCATGATTGAAAAGGTTAACCCATGCACATTATATATCAACCCGAGTAGCTACGGGTTTCTAATGGAAACACGGCACTGACAGAGCATTCACAGGAGTCCTAATGGCAAAAGCACTATGTCTCCGCCTGGATGTACAATCAAATCCTCTTATGTCCTGATTGCTTATGTTCCAGGTTATTATTAGGTTGCAAAAAATGTGCAGCAAAAGTAATGTGCAGTTTCAGTGGCATGCTCGTGGAGAGTAGAGTAGCAGGAGGAGTCATTTTTCCTGTTGATACTGTGATGATTTTCTATTTCTCTTCCTGTATGTTTTCCCTTCAAGTTTGAAATGGAGCTGGAGGAAAAGCAGTTTTCATACTGTCACATACTCAGTAGACAAAAGTGTGGATGCCACAGTCCATTACACAAGACTAAATCTATGCAGATGCAAGCAGCCGTTCCATAGTAACACTTGCCCGTCTTCTTCTTGTCCCATTTTTTTCAGATTATTTGGAAACAGTGGAGCTTGCAGCGCTTGTGGTCAGTCGATTCCAGCCAGTGAACTGGTGATGAGGGCACAGGGCAACGTGTACCATCTCAAGGTAAAAGAGCTTTGAAATGGCAATGCATTAAAAATGTTTAAGTGTTTGATTTGGTTTTCCTGCCCATTTATGTAAGCAGCTGGAGCCAGTACTGTGTATGCATATAGAGCTATGTAGGGCTAATAAGCAGCTAAAACAGAACAATACATGAAATTCAAAAGATCACCTTGTCATAGGTTATCTTTTTCATTTAATTTTTCTTAGCAGCTACAAACAGAAATAAGCTCTGATGAATAACCTTTATGTAACTGTGATGTCATCCACTTGATGTAATCCTAAAGAAAGGCTCATTTTGCTGTTAGCTGTTTTTTGGACCTTCTATCGCTGACGACTAGACAGACAGACTGTCAGGCAAGCGGACATACATACGTATACATGTTCATTAGCTTGCTCCAAGGTTACATATTACATAATAGGCCTCGACACTGTCACCACCACACCAAGGCGTCTGCAGGCCTGGTTGTGATCGGTTCTCACTCTGACCAACAGTGTTTCACATGTTCCACCTGCCGGAACCGGCTTGTCCCAGGGGACCGGTTCCACTACATCAATGGCAGCCTGTTCTGCGAACACGACAGACCCACAGCACTCATCAACGGCCATTTGAGTTCACTGCAGACGAACCCGCTACTGCCCGACCAGAAGGTAAACCACTGTGATGGTGGAGAGTGCTGCTGAGTTCTTTATGGTTTCATTTCAGAGTGTTAAATGTGGAGCAGAAAGCTGGTCAAAGCACAGGACAAAGCTGTAAAAGCTTGTCATCAGTCAGCTGGAGTCATTAGCAGGAAAAGAAAAACATCTGTAATTTTCACGCCAACATTTTTCACTCTGTTTATATTGATGTCTGTGATCCGACTTCACTGCAAAGCTTGAAGCAGATATTAAATTTAACGGAGCAGAGATGAATTTTTTTTAGACAGCCAATGGATTTTTTCATCATTCTTGTTGGAGGACACATACTCAGAAAATCTGTATTAACCGTCAGCACAAAATGCGTAAAAATGATGTTTTTGTGCAGCAGTCAGTTTGTTACAAGCAGACATATTTGACTCATGGAGAATTTATTTTGTCGTCCAAAGCCAGACTTCCATTTGTGCTGAAAAATGACATGTGTTGCCATTAATGCAAAGTGTTTAAAACAGAATTTGACTACTCTATCAACAAGACTGGGATCACCTGGGCTAAGTTATCAGTCCAAGGCCAAAACTCTGTATCCAGGGGGCCCCAGGGTTGAATACAGACAGCAAGCTGCAGCAGCTAGTATATCATGAAAGCTGTCATCATGGTTTTCCCTGATTTGATCTTGATGCCTCCAGTGAAAGCAAAACAGAAGGCCTAATCATATACGAAGGATAACTTCATTCTTCAGGATAGCTTCATTCTGCCCGCAGGAGATCTAATCATTTTTGCCTCACAACAAGCAGCTTTATTGATACCTTGTCTGCACACACAGCACACAGATATGGGAGGTGTTTGGAGTGTGTCTGAGTCTGACTGAAAGAGGAATTATATTGTTGGGAGCATGCATTTCACCTTGAGTGCTTCTGTGAGTAGAGGAGAGGTAGAACTCCATTAAGCCCCCTCACCCCCCTCTACGTCACAGGCCTTTTAAGGGCTTGTCACTTTTACAAATCAGCTCTAGGAGCTCTTAGAGCTCCTCACATTTAAATTGAAAGCCACTGCATTATCTAGCTTAATTTTAAATGTCTGTTTAAGTACTTACTCCCACCCCCAGTGTCTCTTGTAGCAAGGCTGGTGTAGTAAATATGAGGCCTCATTGTTTATTTATGTACTAACATCAATTGTAGTGAAAACTGCTGAATTATTGATGCTAAAATGCAATCTGAATATTGGCCCTGGTGCTTTAATTATAGCAGAGAGAGAATTATTAAATAAACAGAGACACACCGCTCAGTGGGAACAGTCTCCGGATGCTTTTGTTATCTGCACCAATAAAATAGAACTCTGCTGCACAAGAACTTTATCACACAACAATATCCTTTGCTTAAACTGAATGTGGACGGCCTCAAACAGCACAGACTTACAGCAGGATAAAAGCCTCAAAATCATTATACCCTCAATGTAAAAGCACAGGCTGGTTAGCAGCAGAGAAAATGAAGCAGTCACAGGGTTATCTCCTGACCATTGTTTTTGATTATGTGCGATTTTGCTGTGACATAATTGGTGTTGTTCACCATCATGGCAAAAGACATTTGATGCTCATTTATTAAGCTTTCTTCCCAGCTTCTTCCTAATCTCTTTGTTCAGAACAGACAAATTACCTCTCTCATACAGAGCTGCTTTGACCCAAGGGAGTGAGACCCTCCCAGCGTCAGTCACTTTAATTAGCCCCCAAGTAGGAGTTTGCAATTACTAATAGACTGGAGCCCTCCTAGTGATTTGAGGGATGAAGGGAAAAGTAAATCACCCCTCAGAATCATAAAGAAAAAAAAACAAGAAAGATGAAAAAGTTGAATTCTGGTGGAACCCAGACAGATATAATTGTCTTTCCACCCCTGCATTTCTCTGTTTCACAGAACTGAACACCTCCTGCAGTTATGTTGGAGCGCCATTCTAATTATACCAAAGAGAACCGCTTCGTGAATGCACTTTTAAGTTAATGCAAAGTAAATGGGACACCAGATGGTTTTCAAAGCCTGGCTGATCAATAAATTAAAGACCAGAGCGGGTGGAAAGTTGATTTATCAGGGGGTGAAACATTTATGACATTCTGTGAGGGGATGCTCTTAATGAAGGCTCTCTTTTTAAAATGTTTTTATTTTTACTGTTCAGGTGTGTTAGGTGGAAGCCGCGCAGGAAGAGCAGGATGTGTGCCTTCATTTTAGCCCTTACTCATTGTCACCCGAGACAGCGTGGATCAGCAGCACCCCAGCCTTTTAAGCTGTGCACTCAGACCCTTCTGTCCTAAAGGAACCCTCTACACATCTAACCAGTGAACTGAGTTTTTATTTCTGCAACCCATACACGCCCAGCCTTCAAACCTTGGCTTTTCCCCAAATATGGGTGGATACTTGCACTTACTGCACCTGAATTGAGACGCTGAGGACTCTGTGACCTTGGGATTAAACAATAAGGGGACTCTTCAGGAAGAGAAAATTAAATAAAACGCTGAAAGGATGTTGTGACTGAAACGAAGGAAAGTGAAAAAGACTAATGAGGTTTAAAAGGTGCAGGATTTTCAACTCTGCACATTTGTTTAAAGACATTTGGGGGAAAACCGGGACTTTTTCATTTTTCCTCTCTTCCTTTTCTATCCTCATTTCCCAGCAACATGGTGTTTCCACTTTCTATATTTTAAGTGTTGTCAAAGGGGAATGTGTTTTTCTTTTTCTTTCTGGTGGTATAAATAAATATATATAAAAAGATGGGGTTTTAAATCTGTGGCATTTTGTGGAAAACAAATCATGAACACTCTTTGGTGTATTTGTAAAACTACCATGTATGTACAGTATGCATGTAAATGTCGTTGTCCAGGCGTGGCTACAATACATCTGATCCCTCTGCACTCAGCTCCTCCCTATGAAACCCATGGCAAGCTGAAGAAATCTGCTCATTGTCAGTAATGTAGAGATCACCAACATATAAATGCTGAATGAAAGAGAAATTTATTTGTGATATTTTCCGAGACATTTGCTCCAGTATGGTGTATTTAATTAATAAAAATATTGAAGATTTAAAAGTCTCCTTAATTTCATTGCAACCTTAGAACCATAACTCACAGGTGTAATGAGCAAACAGGATATTGTAAAATTGTTGTCAAATGTCTGGTATCGGTGCACGACTCGTCTGTCCTAACCACTCTGTGAGGACCCTGCAGCGCTGCTATTCAATCCCCAGCCTTACAATCATCAAGGCACATGATGAGCACCTAACTGAAAATGGATAAACATGTATCCTCTCTTTCTGTTCAGATGACCGTTTGCTATTCATCACTCTAAAAAATGTCCCTTTGAAGATTCAATTACTGCAGAGAGGGAGAGAGAGAGGTGTCTGTCTTTGGCAGGCACAAATTGAATGGGCTATTTGCAGAACAAATTGGTGTTTGAAGTCCTTGCAACACCTAATAGGTCTGAAGGAGGGACCCTGTAATGGCTGATGCGCTTATCTGCACAGTCCTCAGCCCCCATGAGCCCCGCCACTGAAACAATGCAGCCGCCATGCGGGATGAAACTGTGATGCAAAAATCAGCTCCAATAGGAGAGGAAACGGGCTCTAGTGATTGAAATTTCAATGTTATTTCAATGTTCACAGCCTAACCCCATCCTGCAGTATTATCCTAAACATGGTGACTCCATGAGTACAGGCAGAGGACGTTTGGACATGTCACAGCAGGGGGGAAAGGATGGCTGAATGCCAGTTTGCTGCTGAAGATGAGCTCTGAGTCAAATTTCAGCCAATTTTATTACAGCACAAAAACAATAGAACGCAGCCTTTGTTAATTAATAACACCTGGGTTCTTCTTTATTGAGACAAGCTGTCTGCCAATGTGACACACATTTATGTTAAACATTTAACACACAGATTTAAACATCCAGAAGATGATTAATAAGAAGAGTTAGCAGGTAGGTTCATGTTTGGGTCACGTGGGTTTTTTTGGGGGGGGGAAGCTTCATCAAGCTCATAGCAGTAGTATGTGTCAGTACACCAGTACATTGTGCAACAACAAACTACTAATCGCTAATTGGGCTAACTTTGTTTTCCATAAAAGCGTAGCTTGGCAGGTACTGCAGCAGGATATAGACCACTTATGCTGAAGCCTCTATTCATTACATGTAATCAGGTGGTGCCATCGCTCTGGTCCTTTAAGTATAGCACTGACTGATAACCATCTTTGCCTATTGTTGTGGACATGGTAATAACTGGATGCAGATTTCATAACCACAGTTTCATAATTAACAGATAATATCTCTAGTGTTAT
>JAVQJX010200418.1:0-10084 GCA_036025115.1 Ambassis agassizii
GCATCCTGTGACTCTATTTACAGTCTAGTTTAATGATAATTCTTCACATAATCACAGCCGATGCCAAAAAAGAAAAAAACTAAAGTCTAGAAGTGTAGAGTGGAAAACATGCAGTGATCCTGAAAGTTCAGTTCATCATGAACACTGCCAGCTGATTGTTTGATATGAGAAACACACACACACACAGACACACACACACACACACATACAAGAGAATGATCCTGTATTTACTTTAAAAGCATTTTCCTGAAGTCTGGCTTTAATGTGTTTGTTGTTTTCCTTTGATCAGAAATGCAAAGTGTGTGTGTGTGTGTGTGTGTGTGTGTGTGTGTGTTCTGAGCCTCCCTCCAAATGTAAAACAGATTTCTTTCGTTGTCTTAATGGCTGTTTTTTTTTTTTGGTTTTGTAGGAAGAAGAAAGAAACCCGAGAGCGTTCTGTGATGATGGAGGGGCGGTCGCTTCTCGTGCTCTGCCTCATGATTGCAGCGTGTTTCCATGGAAACGCCGCTCAGAGGACAGGTGGGTGTGATTAAGCAGTTATGGTTTAACTTCCTGCATACCAGCACAGACAGGATTACTGAGAATGTACCCACAGTTCAACATGACATCAGCCTATAACATCTGCACACACACACACACACACACACACACACACACACACACGTGGGGTCGGTAAGTGTAGAAGTTGATTTTCTCTTTGAACATGAACAGAATGTGTTTGATGCCACGCACACCATTAGTCTCACTAAATAAAAGTGCTGCAGCTGCATGCTGATCCGGGCTGAGCACAGAGCTGATCCCTTTCCTCCTCTCTGTGAGGACAAAGCAGCACGTTTGATTGTTTTACATCAAAAAAACAGAATCAGAGGTGAAAGTGTACAGTGAGAAGGTCAACGGTCGCCTCCAGACTCTGAAGGAATCAAGCAGCTCAGCTCTGCTGCCCCCTTCCTCACTCCTCTCCATCCTGAATGTTCCTGCTTTCGGTGTGGGTCACTGCGCCTCTCCACAAGCTGTCCACAGGCTGAACATAAACTTCTTCCTCTTTCACACACCTGTCCTTACATCACGCTGAGCTCCGCGCTGCCTGCCACCGTCCTCTGGGTCCTGAGTGATTTCCTTTTGCACCCTGTGATTCCTCTCTATGACCCCCTTTCCTCTCAGTCTGCACTCAAGAGGCCGTGGCCGACATCGTCTTCATGGTCGACGGCTCGTGGAGCATCGGCATGCAGAACTTTGAGCAGATCCGTCAGTTCCTCTACACGCTGGTCAACAGCTTCGACGTCAGCCCAGACCACGTTCGCATCGGCCTGGTTCAGTACAGCACCACCCCGCGCACCGAGTTCCTGCTCAACACCTTCCAGGACAAGAAGGCCATCCTGCAGTACATCAGCCAGCTGCCTTACATGGGCGGCGGCACCCAGACGGGCAAGGGCTTGGACTTCATGCTGAGAGAGCACTTTGTGGGGTCAGCCGGAAGCCGTGGCAGCCAGAAGGTGCCGCAGATCGCCGTGGTGATCACCGATGGCAAATCACAAGACAATGTGGCGTCTCACGCCGACGACCTGAGGAAGAAGGGGATAGTTTTGTATGCGATCGGCATCAAAGAAGCAGATGAAGAGCAGCTGAAGGAGATCGCGAATGAGCCGCACAGTCAGCACGTCTACAGCGTGTCGGACTTCGCTGCTCTGCAGGGAATCTCTCAGAGCATCGTCCAGACGCTGTGCACGACTGTGGAGGAAGCCAAACGGCAGCTCCTGCAGCTGTCTCAAGGTAAAACGTGTCACATCGCACAGGTAACGCGGTGTTGAAGGAAAGCCTCCTATGGCTGCTTCTTTCTCCAGGTGCTCATCATGGACTGGTGTTTGTTTCTTGTGCTTGTTGGTCCACATGTTGACTCTCTTCTCCCCATCCTTTCCAGAATGTGCTAAAGCCTCCACAGCTGACCTCGTCTTCCTGATTGACGGCTCATCCAGCATCGGCCAAGCTAACTTCCAGGAAGCCAAGCGTTTCCTGCGCAGTGTTGTCTCAGGCCTCGACATCGGGCCTGACAAAGTCCGTGTTGGCGTGGCTCAGTACAGTACTGACCCTTACCCAGAGTTCCTGCTGAAGGACCACCTGGACAAACAGTCCCTGTTGGCTGCAGTGGACAACATTCCCTACCGAGAAGGGGGCACTGAGACGGGCAAGGCCATCGACTTCATCATGTCAGAGTACTTTACTGAGGATGCCGGGAGCCGAGCCAAACAGCGGGTCCCTCAGTTTGCTGTGGTCATCACAGATGGTAACTCCCTTGACAACGTCACAGGCCCCGCCCAGAGCCTGAGGGAAAGCGGAGTTATAGTGTTTGCCATCGGGGTGGGAGACTTCAAACACGAGGAGCTGGAGTCCATCGCTAACCGTCCATCTCATCGCTTCCTGTTCACCATTGACAGCTACGCAGCTCTGCAGAGGCTGACGGACGGTCTGCTGCAAACCATCTGCATCTCCATAGAGGGACAGACGCAAGGTGAGCCTGTGCACACTCACTCATCAGACACAGGAAGGCACCAGCCAGGTGCTGTTAGTCCACCACACGGTGTCCGCTGAGCGCAGTCACAGATCCAGGTTTTTAATACAGAAACAAACACATCTGGATGTCATACAGCACAGCTGTTGTTGTTTTGCTCTCCGCAGACATCATGTGGTGATTAACCAGCTCTGGTTCCGAGCTCACGCCACCAAAATATGCCACATCAAGAGACAGAAGTTCTCTGGAAAACTGAGCGGATTATTTGCACATTTATTGTGGGAATGTCCTCAGAAATATTTCTTTGTGTTCATGTTTGTTTTCTTCTTTCAGCCTTGGAGGAAAGGTTTGCAGACATCTTCTTCCTGATTGACAGCAGCATGACAGCAGAGACGCAGCAGGTCAGGAACATTCTCACCCGTCTCACCAACCAACTCAACATCGGGGCGTCGGCCTACCGCCTTGGCTTGGCTCAGTACGGTCAAGACATCAAAGTGGAATTCCTCCTTAACGCTTTCAAAACTAAAGAGGAGACCGTGGCTGTTGTCAGACGCTTCCGTCTGCGCCCGGTTCAGCCAAACGAGCCTCGTAACCTGGGCAGTGCACTGCGGTACGCCAGCACCAACTTCTTCACCAAAGAGACAGGAGGCCGTGCAGACCAGGGCTACCGGCAGTACCTGGTGGTTCTAAGTGGGAAAGACTCGGACGATTCTGTGTATAAAGAGTCGCGTCTGATCAAGGCCCAAGGTGTAACAGTGATCGGACTGAGCTTCAGTGCCTCGATGAAGGAAATGGACGTGATAGCTACACCACCATATGTGTATGACGTCCAGACCCTCCCCAACCTAGTGCCGGTGCTGAGGAATATCTTTGAAACGGAGGAGCAGGTGGACACTCCGTCAGGTGAAAATGCTTTGTAACTGGACTTCTTGGTTCGTGTGGTTTCTGAATGTTTGTTGATGACTTTCTGGTTCCTTCCACAGAGTGCAAAGCTGCCAAACTGGCCGACATCGTCTTCATTATTGACGAGTCTGGAAGCATCGGAACCTCCAACTTCCAGCTGGTGCGCACTTTCCTGCATTCCATCGTCAGCAGCCTGGAGGTCAGTGCAAACAGAGTCCAAGTGGGCATTGTGATGTACAACGACAGGCCCACGGCTCAGGTCTACCTGAACACCTTCGATGACAAGAACGAGCTGCTGAATTTCATCAAGATCCTGCCGTACCACGGAGGCGGTACGAACACCGGAGCTGCCCTCAAGTTCACCCGGGAGAACGTGTTCGTCAAGGAGAGAGGAAGCAGGAAGGAGAAGGATGTCCAGCAGGTGGCAGTGGTCATCACAGATGGTGAATCCCAGGACGACGTGACCGAAGCAGCGTATGAGCTTCGACGTGACCATGTCACTGTTTACTCGGTGGGAGTCAAAGATGCCAAGGAGGAGGAGCTGGTGAAGATAGCTTCTCATCCTCCCAGCAAGCACGTCTTTGCTGTGGACAACTTTGACAAGCTGAAACCTCTGGAGCAGAGCCTGAAGAAAAGTGTGTGCCAAAACATCGTTCGCCAGGCAGTCTCAGTCACAAAGAGAAGGACCGGCATCAAAGAGGGTCAGGATTTCGTGTCCCTGAATGTTCGGTGAGTCACTGGGAGCAGATCTGTTGATGTGTTTGTTTTGTCTTTGCAGGCTGCGTGCAGACAGACGAGGCGGACATCTTCTTCCTCATCGATCACTCAGGAAGTATTCAGCCCACAGACTTCCAAGACATGAAGAAGTTCATTATTGGGTTTGTTAACACCTTTCGAATTGGACCAAATCATGTCCGCATTGGGGTCGCCAAATACGCAGATTCACCAAAGCTAGAATTTGATCTGACAGCGTATGCAAATGCAAAGGCACTGGAGAAGGCCGTGGAGGGAATCCAACAGTTAGGAGGCGGGACGGAGACGGGACGAGCGCTGGCCTTCATGGGTAAAGAATTTCAGAAGACGATAAACTCTCGTGGGCACAAAGTCCCCAGGTACCTGATTGTCATCACTGATGGACAGTCCTCTGACAAGGTCAAAGACCCTGCCGAGAAACTGAGGGCGCAGGGCATTGCCATCTACGCCATCGGCGTGAAGGATGCAGTTGTCAGTGAGCTGCTGGAGATCGCTGGAGACCAGAAGAGGACTTTCTTTGTAAATAACTTTGATGCTCTGAGGCCCATCAAAGACGACATCATCACGGACATCTGCTCCAAAGACGGTGAGGACACGTCTCATATTGTGTGTTCTGTTGCATGTTGACGTCAGTGTGGGTCGAGCTGTGACAGCAGGAAGTAGAAAGTGAGGTGATGTAAACACAGCAGCACGACGAGCCTTACCGCAGCCAGTCCAGCTGAACGTCTCTGTGAAGACAAAGACACACTTTAAATTCACTAACTCACTGCACCATCTAGTGGTTCAGAGCGGTATTACACTACAGCTAAAGTCTGGTTCTAGGCCAGCTTTGTTGTCACAGCTTGGTTGTTGAATCCGTAGATGCTACACAAAGCTAAAGTCGCTAACGTGTGTATTATTTTGTCTGCAGTTTGCAAAGACATACCCAGGGACCTGCTCTTCTTGATTGACAGCTCTGGGAGCATCTACCCACAAGACTACACCAAAATGAAAGACTTCATGAAATCCCTGATCAGTAAGTCCTACATCGGGCAGAATGAGGTCCACATTGGTGTCGTGCAGTACAGCACCGAGCAGCAGCTCCTCTTCCCCCTGAACCGCTTCTACACCAAAGAGGACATGTCCAACACCATCGACGCCATGCAGCAGCTCGGGGGAGGCACACACACCGGCGACGCCATCTCATACACGTCTCAGTTCTTTAATTCAGCCAGTGGGGGGCGCCCCAGCGTGAGGCAGCAGATGGTGGTGATCACAGACGGCCAGTCCCAGGATGACGTCAAAAGGCCCTCCATAGCTCTGAGGGCCAAGGGAGTGGTGGTCTACAGCATCGGCGTGGTTGACGCCAACACAACCCAGCTCCTGGAGATCTCTGGTTCCCCCAACAGGATGTATGCTGAGAGGGACTTTGATGCTCTGAAGGACTTGGAGAGTCAGGTGGGCTTGGAGCTCTGTGATCCCGAGAGAGGTGAGAGGAGACCAGAAAGTCTGCATGTCCTTTGTCTTTCAGGTCTAATCTGTTCTCTTCCTGTTCCTTCTCAGACTGTAAGAAGACAAACAGAGCGGACATCCTCTTCCTGGTGGACGGCTCCAACAGCATCGACGACACTGAGTTTGGCAGCATGAAGAAGTTCATGCAGTCAATGGTGAACCTAACCACAGTTGGCAGAAACCTGACTCGTTTCGGTGTCATCCTGTACGCCGACTACCCCCAGTCCAATTTCACACTGAACCAGTACAGCTCCAGGCAGGAGGTTTTCAAAGCGATAGCAGACCTGAGTCCCCCTTTAGGAAACACGTACACCGGCAGGGCCCTGACGTACTCTTTAGACTTCTTTAAAGCTGAACACGGGGGGCGGGCGGCTCTGAAGGTGCCTCAGATTCTGATGGTGGTCACAGACGGTGACGCTACAGACCCCGACAACTTGGCTCAACCGTCCAAGGCGATCAGAGACACGGGGGTCAGCATCTTCAGCATCGGTGTTGAAGGAGCCAACAAGGCACAGCTGGAGATCATGGCGGGTCAAGACAAGTCCAAAGTGTTCTATGTTGACAATTTCAAAGCTCTGGAAACCATCTACAAGAACATCAGTCAGGTCCTCTGCAACTCCACCAAGCCAGGTAGGTTTCCATCAGACCTCAGTGAACCTGTTCAGCACAGCGTTCAAAGCTAAATACCCTCTGTTTGCTCCTGCAGTGTGTGAGAAACAGATGGCTGACCTGGTCTTCCTGCTCGACCAGTCGGGCAGCATCTCTCAAAGAGACTACGCCATCATGAAGAACTTCACCATACAAGTGGCCAACAGCTTCAAAGTCAGAAAGGATCTGGTCCGTGTTGGACTGGCCCAGTTCAGCGACGATTTCCAGAACGAGTTTTACCTCAGCAGTCTCTACTCGAGCCAGGCTTTGTCCCAGCACATCTTGGGAATGCGACAGCGTGGCGGAGGAACGAACATCGGAAACGCACTGGATGCCATCAGGGAGTACTTTGAGGCGTCACGTGGAGGCCGTAGATCTGCCGGTATCTCACAGAATCTGGTTCTGATCACGGACGGTGAGTCACAGGATGACGTTGAAGACGCCGCTGACAAACTCCACGCTCTGGGAATCGAGGTGTTTGTCATTGGCATTGGAGACGTCCATGATCTGGAGCTGCTGCAGATCACAGGCACCCCGGAGAGGCTGTTCACCGTGGAGAACTTTGGCAGCTTGGAGAAGATCAAGCGGAAAGTGGTCAACACCATCTGCAAATCTAAACCCATCCCAAACCCGAGTGGTGAGTGTCAGACTGGGATGGCTCTCCTCGTCTTTCCCATCCAAAGCTAAACTCAGACCTCTCTCTTCCTGCAGACTGCACCATCGACATCGCCATGGGCTTCGACGTGTCCGGAGGCCGTGGTGAGACGCTGATCAGCCGCCACGCCATGCTCCGGTCCTTCCTGCCAGAGATCGTCCATTACGTTTCCTCAATCCAAGGCCTGTGCTGCACGAGCATCGAACCCATCAAGCCCAACATTGCTTTCAGGGTGGTGGGCGGTAGTGGGCAGGTGATGTACGACGTAAGCTTTGAGGCGTACAACGAGGCCACGGTCCAAAAGGTCATGGCCCTGACTCTATCAGAGGAAACCCGGTTCAACAGCGTGCTGCTAAGATCCTTCCAGGAGAAGTTCCGAGTGCAGTCTGGAGCTGGTGTGAAGGTGAGCCAGGTTTCTCCGAAACTGTGAAACTCTTTCATTATTTTTCTGCTGAGCTGAATAAACATCAGAGTTTGTAGTGAAGCTGCTCACTGTGTTTATTGGAAGCAAATAAAATCAGGAAAATTACTCCTAAGTAGCTTTCAAACATGTCCATGTGTTGAAATGATCTGGATCCCATCAAGCTGCTCTGTGGTGCCAAACCACACACAGATTAGAGCTCAGTGTCGGTGTTAATGTACGGTCCGCACTCGTCCCTCAGGTGCTGGTGATCTTCTCAGACGGACTCGATGAGAACGTGGTCTCACTGGAACAAGAATCCGAGCTGCTGCGAAAGTCTGGTAAGAACCTGAACACCCTGTGCTCCTCGTTCCAAAGCGCCTCTGATCAGAGCTGTTGTGTGTCTGCAGGCGTCACCGCTCTGCTTAACGTCGCTCTGGATGGAGTCCGTGACACCGCCCAGCTGCAGATGGTGGAGTTCGGTCGAGGCTTCACCTACAAACAGCCACTGAGCATCGGCATGCCGAGCGTCGGAAGCACCATCCTCAAACAGATCGTAAGTGGTGTGTCTGATCTGACATTTATTGATATTGACTAAAGAAAATGAGAAAAGAAAGACTCGTGTTCGCTAGCTGGAAGTCCCCAAACTACACGTCAGAGAACAGGAAGCCAACTGAAAGCCTTGGTGTCTTCAGCGCCCCCTGTGGACATCCTGTGCAACCTCCCTTCTCCTCACTGAAACCTGATGAAACTTCTTCACAAGATGAGCTACGTGTTTACATATGAATCAGCAAAGCTAGCAGTTTTTATGCTAATGCTCAGAAATCCTGTGCTGATGTGCCTGCATCATGTTCACATGCAGCTTCACTCTGCCGGCACAGCAGAAGGTCATGAGAGGCCTGCAGGGACATGATGGACACAGTCTGATGAGTCGTGTTTGGACATGAAAGATGTAGAAATAAAAAAACCCTGAGGGACATGTTGGCTGCAGAAAGTATGCTAATTATTCAGATTGTCAAACAATCACTGCTGGTAAAGGAACAAAGGAATCCAGAGCTCACACACACACACACACACACACAGGGTAGTGTTACAGTAAGGCGGGCTGATGTGTGTGTTTCCTCTCCTCTCAGGACACGGTGTCGGACCGGGAGTGCTGCGGCGTCATGTGCAAATGCTCCGGACCTGAAGGCATCCGCGGCATCCAGGGGCCCCCGGGGCCAAAGGTGACTGATACACTGAAAGTTTAAACGCGGTCTCAGGCTCAGATCTGTGGTGGTTCAAAGTGAAGCTTCGGCCCCATTCTGCATGCATTCCAGGCTCAGAGCTGAGCGCGCTCCGTTCCAGAGTCCTGCAGAGCTGCAGACGTGATTAATGTGAGAGACAGGGAAAACAAATAAGGACATTTTTTGCCTTTATTTAGTTTAAATGTTGCCATGTGAGAAATTACAGTGTGTGAAGCATGAAGCACAAAGACCCACAAACACACAGCTTTGTTCACTGCTGCATGAAGCCTCCTGCTTGTTGCTGAGGATCCTCTTATTTTTGGGTTTTTATGTCTGACGATGAATGTTAAACAGTTTCTAGCTGTGCTGATGAAGGTTATGTTTTAAAACAAACTGCTCCGATTCTCTTAAAATTAACTTTCATGTTTTGTCACAGCTGGATGTTTAAATAAAGTTTTAGGATCATTGTCTGACTGTCTCTGTACAAACAGGGATCTTCGGGACAGAAAGGATACCCCGGCTTCCCCGGAGAGGAGGGCGGTGCTGTGAGTGCTGCTTCACTCTGAATACAGACCATCATCCTCTTCATCATCATCTTCATCACCATGTCTCTCTCTCTGTGCTGCAGGGCGAGCGAGGGCCTCCCGGGCCGAGCGGACCTCAGGGTGTTCAGGGCTGCGCGGGACTCCGGGGACAGAAGGTGGGTCAGCCTGCGGTTGGTGCTGGCGGTCTGACGGCGGCGGCGGCAGCGTGTTGACGATGTGTTTGTGGTCTGTTTGTGTCTGCAGGGTTTCCGCGGCCTGCGGGGGAACAGGGTGAGTGACTCTGCAGGAATGTGAGACATGTGGTGAGGCAAACATTCAGGTCCAGATAAAGACTCTGCTCTGATGCTGCAGGGCGACGACGGCGAGGACGGGCTGGACGGAATCAACGGAGAAGAGGTAAAAAAGACAGAAACTCATCGTCAGAGACAGGAAGTGAGGGGCGTCTCTGAGAGCAGCGTCCACTCACAGTGGCCACGCCCCCTTATGACTTCATACCTGAAACAGTCTGATGAGTCCAGCTGCTGCCTCCTGCTGACACACAGCGAGCTGATGTTTGCTGTGTGTGTTTGCAGGGATTGTCGGGAAAAGATGGAGTCCGAGGAGACAGAGGAGAACCCGGAAACCCGGTAAACATCACATATTCATGTTGTTTGTGAGTTCAGAGCCGTCTCTCTGTGAGATCCACTCGCAGCGTGACCTCTGACCTCCAGCTGGATGATTGACAGGTCTGACTGTATCCTCAGGGTATCCCCGGCATCAGAGGAGAGGGGGGTGTGAAAGGACAGCGAGGACTGAGAGGAGATCCGGTGAGTTCAGGTTCACGCTCATCAGTCTTCTTCTTTATATCATCCTCTTTTTCTGCTGTCTGTCCTGCTCTCTGGTCTGTCAGTGCTGCAGTGAGGCCGAGCAGAGGTGAACAAGATGGACGTGGATCACAAAGCTTCAGGAGAAAGATAT
>JAVQJX010200425.1:0-10427 GCA_036025115.1 Ambassis agassizii
CCCCCCCCCCCCCCAAAAAAAAAAAAAAAATATTGTCCATGTCATGGTTCCTTTGGGAATAATCCCATACATTTACCATTCAAAAAGGCCAAAACCTTCAGGCACTTTTAGGATTGTGACCAGTCATTAGTTCATATATCCTAAATTTTCCTCATATAATAATAGTCCATGGGACTAAGTATTTGTATGTGTTCCACTCAGTCTTACTATGATGAGCTGATGAGCCTGTTTATTTAAATAAAGATGCATGTCTTTTTTGTTTTCGTTTTGTTTTGTTTTTTTTGACAGAAGGAAACCTTCTGTCGTGGCACAGATCACATTCAGCCACAGTCACTGGGGAAAAATAGTTTGGTTTTTGCTGGTAAAGAGGGTGCTCATTGATTCCCTTTTCAACTGAGAGCTTATATTGGTAGTCCAGACTTGTCAATCAGCAGCAGCATGTGGCTTTAACCCTGGATTCAACACAAAAGACGAGTTCCTCAGCCTGGCCTGGCACACCACTCTATGTCTTCCTGTTGTTCCAGTTTGGATCTGCCATGATGTTGGGCTCTACAGGCCTCTCCAGAGGAGAGCGGGAATCCTGCGGAGACTTCTGAGCCTGTGGGGAGCGAGGGTCCAGCAGTGGAGGTGGTTTGTCAGGGTGGAAGGGCCTGTTGTAGTGCTCTGGCCCAGGTGGACCTGGTGGTCTGTGATCTGGCATTCTCCTGAAGTCCTGGAGAGGAGGTTCTCTTCCCTGGTGGTAATTGGGACGGAATTCATCTGGACGTCGTCTTTTAGGATCCAGATGCCTGAAATATAACAAAATGTAAGGTTTCCACTCCCTCCCTTTTATTAACCGTGTATCCCTTTCTCATACATGTTTACAGGAAATAAATTAACTCAAATACCTCTCTCTGCCTATCAGAATATTTGAAGAATTCACCTGTCATAATAGGGTCGGTGACCCCTGTGGTCCCGGTCATTGCTGTACTGCTCATATGGCCTTTTTCGAGGAGAGCTGTTGTTACGGTAACCGCCGGAGCTACGATAAGAGTCTCCATGGGGGCGTCGATCACCATAGTGATCCTTGTACCGATGAGGATCATAGGGATGGTGTCGGTCTCCCTGCCATGACTGGTTGCTGTTACCTGGGTAGCTGTATTTACGGTCCCGCTGCCACTCTCCTCGATCTGTGATAAAATGATTGATATTCTTCAAGAGTGATCTGTAAAATAAATCTCTGTGGTTTAAATTAAACTGGATTTTACTTGTACCGTCATTGCTAAAGTGTCGCTTGCTTGCTGCGTTGTATGGTTCTCTGTGGTGTCCGTGGGGCTGAACTGGGTGAGATGCAGATTTGGAGGATGGTTGAGTACCTGTGGAGTCTCGACTGGAACCAGATGGCTCTGGTCTGAAGGACTTTACTCTTCCAGCAGGATCCTCCTTTTTCTTCTGCTCTTTCTGGTAATATCACAGGATAATGTCAGTGCATGCCATATACGCCAGATTGTGTTCACATGTGCAACAAGCTTACCTCTTCTTCATGTGAGCGCTTCTTCTGTGCCATTTTGTAAAGCTTGTGAAGCTTCCTTGCACCAAACTCTGTAAACTTAGACACAAAAATCCAGAGGTTTCTGCAATAAAAAAAACCACAATTATTAGTAACATTAAAGAGGTGGAAATCAAATTTCACAAAAAAAATGATCTCTTACCTTCTCCATATTTTGATTTGTTCGGGGTCACTGTAAGCTTTAAGGCACTCTGTAATTCGGTCTCCAATCTTCAGCAGACATGTGCGTGTGTGCTGCAGCTGTTCCTGGTCAGACAGACCCTCATCTGGTTTGTCCAGCTGCTTCAGGGCCTTTTTCACCGGCCTCATTCGCTCTTTACACTAAACAGAAAATGACTGAATTATCTGGAAAAACTGGCTAAATCATTTGCACAGGGAGTTTGAGTAAAAGCTTACAATACTGAAAGTCTCCTGGTCAAGTTCATCATCTTCCCTCCCTTCAATTGGAATAGGTTCAGATCCTGCTGTGATGTGAACAGGACCCTGAGTCTTCTTCCCTTTGGCTCCTTTAGCCTGAAGTTAAACAAAAACAAAAAACGGGCAATTTACCCATATCTGCCAGTCATACTTTGAATGAGGACAGCATAATGGTCAGGACTGTTCTGAAATACCTTTTCTTTTCTGGGCCTGGAACCTCTTTTTTCTTTGTCCCCATCCTTTTTCAGAGTTCCCTGTTTTTCTTTGTTCTCTTTGTTATCCTTTTTCTTCTGCCTTTTCTTGACAGGGGACTTGTCTGTTCCATCATCCTGATAAAAAAAACAAAAAAAAAAAACAGGTTATACAATGAGGATGAGGTTAAAGAGACAAAATTTATAGTCTAAAACAGACTAAGAAGAACATTCCAAGTAGCCTTCATGTTTCTAGCAAGAGCACTTGAGCTTACTGCTCTGAAAGAACAGAACTCGGGTGACCCTGCAGTGCTGCGTTTTAACTGACCTTCACCTCGCCTTCCTCTGATGGATTGTCTGACAGGCGGGGGGAGGAGATGTCATTGCCCTGTTCATCTTTGAGAATCTTGTTCTCCTTTTTCACCCCAGGCTTCCTCTTCCTCACTTTGACCTTGGAGGAAAAGACTGCGTGAGCTCAAGTGCACATGTAAAATGTAAGCTTAAGCATGGGATGAGTCGTGCAGTGATTAACAGCATACCTCATCTCCAGTTTTAGACAAATCTGTGCTGTCCTGTTCTTTTTTCAGCAGCTTGAGGAGATACTCTGCTCTCGCCTGCAGCTGCTTGGCCTGAGGCTTCTTGCTTGGGTCATCAGGAAGAATCTGCACAAAGAATAAAGGCTTACAGTCTGAACGTTTCTAGTTGCTCTGTGACTTTTATTGAAAGTTTATATGAAATATTTGCCTTATCAGCAAGTTTAAGGTCAGGATCAGTCTTGATCAGGTCCCAATTGCCAAAGCCGTGCTCGTAGATGCCAAGCAAGAGGTGAACGTCATCCTGCAGATCCCAGTCAACATCAAAGTGAGCAACTTTCACTCTGCATGTCAGCTTAAACCTGTGGGAAAACAGAGTGCCAGTGTTAAATTCAATCTTAAAATGGGCACCGAATTCCTTTGAACATCTTATGCCAGCACAAAAGACTGAACTCCTTACTTGTTTCTCTCAGCAGGGTTGGAGGGCACCACTTTGTGCAGCGGCTCAAACTCTTCCTCATGCTGAATGATGGACTTGGCGTTGACCTGCACTCCAGAGATCTTGATGTTGATTCCTCGCCGTTTCCCAGGACCTTTGGCTGGAAATAAAAACACTGTTTTTGCTCCTGAAACATCTTTTTTTGTTGATGTTGTTGTTTCGCTAGGCATACAAAAACAAACCTTCAACTGGGTTCTCTTTAAGATGTTCTTCATGCTCCTGCACTGCAGTCACACAACTGCTGTGAATCAGTTCACCAAGTCTCTTTAAGTCAGCGATGGATTTGTCCACCAGCTCGGAGTCTCTGGCTATGCCCTCCAACCTGCATGGTTTGCAAGTGTTTAAACAACTTGACAATCAAATGCTACATATAGCTTTGATTTTACATACTCAATTTTACCTTTCAAGTGGAGCTCCAAATTTCTTGTAAGCCTTAATGAACCTGTTGATAAGTTTCAGAACATGATTATTGTGCAAGGAGTTTTATAAATGTAACGTAAAGAGAATTTATGAAGAGCTTCGGTAACTACCTGCGGATTTCTGCATCAGTAAAACCCTCCACGTTGTTTTTACGAGCTCTGGGTCGGCCTCTCTTCTTTGGTTTCTTGTCATCATCGCTGTCATCGGTCTCACTTTCAGAACCCGAGGAGCGGTGCTTCAGCTTAGAACCAACATCACTGTCGCTGTCATTGGCCTGAGCCTGAAAGACAAAGAGCCATGCTTTAAATAAGTAGAGATGCTACATTCAAAAGGGGGGATTCGCTGAAACTATGAAACATTCCTCTGATCTGTAGGAGTCCTACGCTTACTGAGATGAGAGAGAATCCCACAGGATGGATGAGTGGTGGAAATCCGCTTACCCGTTTGTTAGAGCTCCTGCTTCTGGGCAGCATGAAGATGCCCTCCATCTCCCGCTGCTTTTCCTCTTCCTCAATCTTGCGGCGTTGCTCCTCAGGAATGATATCATCCCATTCAGGCATGCGTTTTCCCTCAAACTCTGGAGTACTCTCTTCCATACTAGAAAAATTGGCCACCTGCAGCCATAGGCAGAGAAAAGACAAAGAAAAATTATTAGTTGAAACTTTTTTTTTGTCTGGGGGAAGAGCATGTAGCAGATCAAGCAGTGGTACCTTAAACTGTGAGAGAAGTTCGTCTGTAGCACTAGAACCTTGATCGCTTTCTCTTGTTTCAGCCAACCTCAAGATCTCATCAATATCCATCTCCTACAGACACAAAGACAAAATGAAGTGACGCAAACACTTTCAGTTCACACCAGACAACTGAGTCAGTGCATTACCTGAGGCTCAGACTCCTCTCCTTCTGCCTCTTTGAAAAGTTCCTCAGCACCAAACTTGAGAATTGCAGTCAATTCTTCTTTGTTGAAAGGATTTGAGCTGTTAAAAGTTAAGAGCTTCAGTATTTAAGTGTATAAACACAATCTGACCAGAAGCTTTTTTTGTTTTCAAAGACTTTACTTTGTATTTCCTGAGTTACTGTCCAGAACAGTTCGACCAGTGGTGTCCATTCTCTGAATGACAAGATGGTCCAAAACCATCTTCTTTTTCGCCCGCTCAATGATGTCCTCCTCCACCGTTCCTTTAGTGACAAGCCGATATATATTAACCTGTGAACGAAAAAGTATGTTATATATAGAAGCAGTCCAACTTTAGTATTGCCATGTCAAAAAATATAGCCATAGATTACCTGTTTCTTCTGGCCAATCCTATGGGCTCGTGCCTGCGCTTGCAAGTCGTTCTGGGGATTCCAGTCAGAATCAAAGATGACTACAGTGTCTGCTGAAGCCAGGTTAATACCTAAACCTCCAGCTCTTGTTGATAGCAGGAAGCAGAAGTCCTAGAAACCAGAAGGAACATTGGCATTACAAATATTTGTAAAACAGGCCTTTTGCACCATAGAAACACACCCCCATGAAATCATTGGTTTTGTTAGTTATTTGACAATTTACGACAGTTGATATATACATCACCAATTGATGTATTTGATTATAATGAATTCATACACCAACTTTTGTTGAAACATCCACAAGTAAAAGCTATTTAATATGCATACCTCTGAGCCTTCTGCATTGAAGTGGTCAAGGGCTTGCTTTCTAAGTTCTCCCTTTATGGAACCGTCCAGCCGCTGAAGGGAAAGCAAAGAACAATCACAGTTTAACCTTTTCCACGCAGCTAACTGCTACAAGCTTGCGTCACCTGGCTCTACATGCTCCTGTATTTCATCCATAGGCTCACACTGATCATTACAATCTAATGCAGAGTACCTCAGCAAAAACAAACTCGTCTAGTCTGACTTGCAGGACTCCGGCTGGTCTCCAGCAGAAAATAACTTGTTGACATAAATAAACACATGAACTCTAAGCCTGTGAGTATGTGTTCAACAACACTGACATTCGATCTCATCAAAGTCTAATTCACCCAATGTAACCAACCCGAATTGCCCTTCACTGTAAACACCAATAAAAAAAGAAAAAAAATGAGGCCAGCCTAGTTGCACTAGCTAGAATATAACTACAGTATGTGTATCACCGTGTATAAAACACTAACACTGTATGATGAAGTAAGTGTCAACAATACTTCAAAACAAAAAATTAGATTTGGATTTCAAAACATCACCCAATACACAGCATTTAGTCATATAGTGGCCTACAGGATTCCAAACACATCGTCAACAAGTCTTGTTTTATACATGAAGCCTCAAAATGCAAATTTTACCTGGAATGGATACCGTTTTTTTGTGAGGTATTCCGCCAAAATGTCCAACATCCGAACCATCTGAGAGAAGATTAGTACTCTGTTTCCTCTCTCTCTGAGTCTAGTTAGGAGCTTATCCAGTAGAACCAGCTTCCCGCTGCCCCTCACGAGATTCTAAAACCAACAAATGTGAAAATCAAGGCATTTTAAGCAGAGCTAAGCAGCCATGTTTTTTTATAGTTTCAATTGAAGTTATCTTGAGGTGACGCTCGGCGCTGACAAGATTTTACAAAGAGACACACCTGCAGGTGTTCCTGTTGCGTTTCCCCATCTCCCTCCTCAGGCTGTTTAATGAGGAAACCATGGTTGCAGCACTTTTTAAGCTCCATTACGATGTTCAGGAAGCCAGAGGAGCTGCCCCGGGTGCCTTTGGAAAGGGCTTTGTAATTCCTCGTTAAGATCCACCTAAAATATTCAGGAACCAATAGATATTTTATGTGGAAGTGGGAGGGAGCCATTATACATGTGTTTTACATACAAAACAGCAGTGAAAATGTTACAAGACAGTATTGAGACCGTACTTGTAAAATTGTTTCTGCTGTGCCGTCATGTCCACACGAAGGATTTGCTCCACCTTGGCCGGCAGAGATTTCTCCACATCTTTCTTGACACGTCGGAGCAGGAAAGGCTCAAGGACTTTGTGCAGACTCTGATAACCATTGTCCCGTCCTTTGCCATGCACATCCTCAAAATCTTCCCAGGAATCAAACCTGCAGTGCAAGATATATATTACACTTATGATATCATTGGTTTTCAGACTGAATCAATCAAGATGTGCGAAGCAGGACTTACTTGTCAGGCATGAGGAAGTGCAACAGTGACCAGAGCTCTTTGAGGGAGTTCTGCAGTGGAGTGCCGGTGATGAGGAGTCTGTGATTGGACCTGAACTCCATTAATGTTTTGTAGAGCAGAGAGTCATCGTTTTTCAGCCTGTGAGCTTCATCTACGCCCATGAATGCCCAGTTAATGTTCCCAAGCACCCCCTGAATTAAATATGAAGACATTGCATGTGAACAATTGAAGGAAAATGTTAGAGACAGTTCATCGACCGAAACAACTGTTCACATCTGTGGAGTTACCTTATCTTTTAGCAGAATTTCATAAGTGGTAAGAAGAGCATTAAATCTGATTCTTTTGGTTTGATGATTCACCCACTCGTAGTCACGGATCTGGACAAAACACAAGCAACAATACAGATTTACCATGTGCAACGAGCTAGAAATGTCACAAAACAATTAATAGTACGATTCAACATACCGTTTTCCTACTCATGACATCACCGAGGTAAACCACAACATTCATGTCAGGGGCCCAGGTGTCAAACTCCCTCTGCCAAGAAGTAAGCGTGGATAGAGGCACCACCAGCAGAAAGGGCCCATAGAGCTGATGCTGGTGGAACAGGTAAGACAGGAAGGAGATTGTCTGGATGGTTTTTCCCAATCCCATCTCATCAGCGAGGATAACGCTGTTGCACCTGAGGAGGGAAGGAGGATGGATGATTGATGCTTTTCTTCACCCAGTCCAACTGTGCTTCGGATTGCAATGTTTAGCACCGTACCTGCACCAGGAGTGAGCCAGCCAGTTCAATCCATCCAGCTGATAATCCCTCAGTTCAAGGTTCTCATCACCAATATATGACGGCTGCTTCTTAAGAGCAACAAACCTTGGTCTTTGCTTTAACACCTTAAGTGACAGGGACAATTTCTCAATCATGATGAGATAATTTTCCTAATTCCATCAAATAAAAGAGATGAACAGTTCTGCTGCATACTACTTACCTTGCAGTCTTTAGATGGGACAGTTTTGCTGGAGTTGCGGCTCATAAAACTGTCAATGCAGTGCTGAAACTTCTTCCTCACCAATGCTCCATCTTCCCAGCTGCACTCAGAGTATGGTAAACCCATCCATTTGCATAGGTACTCTGGTTCATTGGAGGACGGTGTCTTGTGACTGTGAGCTTTAAAAACAGACAAATTAATACACAAAACCAAACTTTGACAAACTGTGGCATAAAAACTGAGTACAAAAATACTTACAAGGGAAGTCAGAGGATCCTGGTGTCTTTCCTGTCTTTGTGGCTGTTGATGATAAATCTCTCATAAGTACAAGTTAAGTGCAAAAACAATCCACATAACTTATGATTACTTACAAATGACACGCTCCACAATCTGAAACTGTTTGCTCAGTTCAGAAGTGAGCTCCTGTTGGCAGTTATGGAATTCTACATCTTCAGGGGATGCTTTCCTCAACCTATACACAACCAACCGGGTCAAATTGAAACACTGCTGAGATGCACATTATCAAATGAAATTATTTCAGTGGTTGGGATTCTCACCATGAGTTCAGCTCCTCATTCTTCTTTTTGTAGTTGTCAAGTTTCTTCAGTCCTTTGACTTTCTGCTGCGTCAGAGAGTCCATGCCCTCCCACGTGTTGTGGATGTAGGACCAGCCCTTCCACTTGATCAGATACTGAGTCTCCCCTTCATCTTTGTCGGGGTCAAAGCCTTCGCATGGGTCCCCATTTTCCTGCACAGCATATACAGTAGTGGAAGCTCCAGTGGCTACAAGAAGATTAATCTTTTAGTCTGCAGAGAATGCATTTCAGTGAATGTTTGCAAATGACTCAAAAAAGTAAAAATGCATCACCTCCTTTTTTCCCAATCCTAGTGTCCATAACTTTCTCAATGGTCTCACTGTCGTCATCCTGCTGCTCCTCGCAGGCTTCCCCTGTCATTTCAATCAAGTCATCGGAGTCTGTCTCGAAGTCATGTTGGTCCTCTTTGTAACTTAACAAGAGAAAAGTAGGATAGCACAAGGTGTAAACAAAACATTAAATCTTGTAAAAATACACTGGTATATCTGTCAATGCAAATTCCAGTCAAAAAAAGTTTTGGTCCAGGCATTCACCTTTTGACTTTTGTGGCCCCCCGTCTTCGAGTCTGCCTCTTCGGAGTGTCTTCTTCATCATCATCATCATCATCGTCATCCTCATCATCGTCATCTTCCTCTACTGATGAATCTTGTTTCCTTGACTTCCTTCCCTTTTGGGAGTGCTGTTTTTTGCTTGATGATTTGGTTTGAGGTCTGTAACACACAAAGTTAAGCACAGAAACACAAAATCCACTTTAGAAATAATGACTCTTAGTTCATCAAGTCCTTTCCCACCTGATTTTGGTTTCTGGTTGTCCAATGACAGGCTGACCAAACTAAAAAGTGCAGCAAACAGCATTTAGACAGCGCTGTGCACAGCTTAAGCCAATTTATGTTTAATGGCTAATAGAATTAGAACAGATGTTCACAATTACACAAAGCTACAGCATCCAGATTACTACTGAAAACCAAAGAAAGGGGGAAATATGTGACCAAACAACTGCTCACACAATATGAAATGATCTGGAAATGACCAGTGGGTAGCTGTCTGATGGCCAGGCTTCGCTACACTCTTACCTTCTAGCAGGAAGTCGTCTGGATCTAACTTTTTTCTCTTCCTGCTCACTGTCTGCACTGTCGGAATCCTCCTCCTCCTCCTCCTCCTCTTCATCATTTGAGTCATCATCTTTCCAGATATTTCTTACAACAAAGAAATGCCACAAGTTCACCCTCAAGGCCCATCACAGCTATGTCACCAATTTTTAATTTCATTTAAATATTGGCCATAGGGTGTTCAGCACAGCCCAATTTCAAAATCACAAATAGGTCACTGATCTGACCAATCAGACTGAAAAGGTACAACATAACCTGACTGGCTGAAACTAACCTAGCCCATATGAGACAAACAGATACCCATTTACAAATAAGCACTAATGATAATGATAATAAGATTGACAGTATGAATACAAACCACAACAGAATGACGCACATGACAGACATGAGGTGCATATAAAAAAAAACACAAAAACCTCATTGACAAAAAGGATCTTTTGACAGAATACAAAAATATTTGACAATAATCCAGTGCTGTACTGACACGAATAGCAATACTCAAGTAATCTTTGCACTTTAGATTCTTCCTACTTACTCCTTTTTCTTAGATCGTGATGCCTTTCTTTTAGGGCTCTCACTCTCAGAGTCAGTGCTGCCCTGTAAACAGTCACCACACACAATATTTCAGTAAGTGTAACATTTCCACATGAAATGTAACAGTGCTGCATAATGTCCACAAGATGGCATAATTGGTTTGTTTAGAGGAACTTTCATTATATTCTATTGTTATACTTCACTATACATCACATGCATACCTCTGCTCCTATGTTTAACCGAGCCGGCTCCTGTCTGCTGCGATTAGACCTCCTGACACCATAAACATCTGGATGCTCCTCCCACATCTGTAAATAAGAGATCATCCAATGCAAGTGAGCATTAGGCGTTCGGTACATCTATAAAAAGATTGGCATATGTTACTAATGTGTAAGTTAAGTTTTCTGAAGTAGGAAATTTCATGTGATTTACTTCAATTGGTTTTGAAAA
>JAVQJX010200468.1:0-12171 GCA_036025115.1 Ambassis agassizii
ACCTATAGATGTTAATTGGCATGCACACAGGTGATTTAGATGTGTTTTTGTTGAGGGGGGGGGGATAAAAACAAAAATGCTGCTTTGTTTTATTTTAGGATTAGTGAACCAGGCAAAAATTATGGGAAAAAAGATTGAAGCGTTACATTTTAGTGGAAATATTCCTTTATTTTCTTTCACTTTTTGTCAAATTGGGTGTTTCCCCTCCGAATGTGGATATGAAGAATTGTTTGTGATTCTCGTTTTCCAGAGATTGAAGTGTAAAGTTTATTTATTCTGTCACTACACTGCAACTTTTTATTTTAAACAACAACAACAACAACAGGCCAAACACAATTTGAATGTGAACATTTCCTTTTGCTGTCAGAAACTAAGCTCGCCAGCTGCTGCTTATGTGCCTTTTTATTGTTATAAATATCTCTGATTGGACAGCAGGTCTTTTGATTTCAATTGCTTCTGCAAGATTAAGAGGAAAAAAAACAAGTTTACTTGTAACTTTACTGCCGTTTACATGGCAGAGAATGAATGTCAGAGTTTACACATTGAAGTGTTGGACTGGTTTTGTTTTGTAGATGGGGACTGTTGTTGTTTTTTTCTGATGGTTTCTAGACCAAAGTGATGGAAAGAAAGAAGGAAGGCATGCTGTAATCTCAACATTTGAATCCTTTAATGAGACTTTAATCAATATTTGAGAGGTATTTTTTTGTCTTTGTGGGACAACAGTAGGGCTCTGTGCTTACTGATAATGTAGGACCTGGCTCAAACATGGATGTAATTAATCTCCCATTTTTTTCACCCCTATCATCAGTTATGTCAGTGTTGAGTTCAATAAATTTTTCACCATTAAGGATGTAAAAAAAAATGTTTGTTTTTTTTTAATAGTGTTTGTATTGTAATATGACCATTTCACTACTGAAAAAAATACACATTGTTTACAGTACAGTGGTACAGTGATACCTAGCAGGAGTGTGTAACACCTCTGACTCACCGCTCAGTTGGGGAGAGGAAGTTTTGGCATGACGGGCATCTATTATCACAACTCTGACGCTAAACTAAAGTATTTACAACCAGATTAAATACTGCAAGCCAGAGCTTACATGTCTACATGCACGAACTCCATTTCAGCTCAGTCACAGAGCGGATATGCTTCTGACTGAGAATGTAAGCAATGACTGAGGAGAAGTCAGTCAGTATGAAACTGGTGAGGGAGAGGTCGTCATTCTTTGAATTCTACAAATAAGTTTGACGCTTCCTGTCTTCTAGAGACGAGCCTTTCTTAATGTCTCATTTAAAACACTTTTATTATCGTCTTTCCTGCAGCTGGACAGTCTTCCACATAAGACAGCATGTCCTCAATGACATATTATTTGAGTCATGTTTTGTATAAACTGATTACTGCTTAGACTTGCATGATTCAGTCAGTTGATTAGAATAGCCTGACGCTCTCCACTCTCAAAGGGGTTTTGTGCTATCATCAGTACAAATGTCCTTTGCAGGACAGAGTGACAGTTTTCTGTTTTGTGTGTGTGTGTGTGTTTGTTTATTTATTTTTTTTTATGCATGTCCGCAGAGTAGTGGAAATCAGGCAGACATAAGGGCAGCCTGCTGGATGGGGGAGAAGAGGGCAGGTTTTCCGCTGATGTGTGCATCAATTGAAGTGTATATATATTCAGGGATGTGATGGTCAGAGCTGAGGTCTTCTTGTGTATCTGCTGCAGCACAACACACACTGTCTCTCAACACAGCAGGTAAGATGGAAAAAAAAAGCCACTGTTTTATGGATTTATCTGGCTAAGCTGCATGCATGATTCTTTACTGTTCATTTCCTTGACAGCGCCATCCACCATGGAAGCAGCCATCAACATTCTCGTCACGCAGTTCAAGACCTACGCTGGGAAAGATGGATCCTCCAGCACTCTGAGCAAAGATGAATTCCAAAATCTGGTGACTGCTCAGCTTCCCAACTACGTCAAGGTGTGCCTCTAAAGTTCTTTTAAGCCTCTTTTGCCTCTTTTTTTTTTTAATTGCGTTGTGGTACAAAGTCTACAAAGTACAAAGTTCTTCTTTGCACTATGACAGACTTACCAGCATGTATGTCGCCTGACTGTAAACATTTTTTTTTTGTTGCATAACACAATGCAGAATAGGTTGCTTGAGGTGATGTCACAGTTTGCGCTGTGGCTTCATTGTTTGCAAACCCACATCAGCATTAACACAAACCTGCAGAGTCCACCTTAATGTTTGCTATGACAGCTATAGTTTGTCAGTATGGGGATTTCTTCACTCCATAGAGTGACTATATCATCGCTGGCCACGTTATCAGGTTTATATGAAATGACAATAACATGTAATTGTGCTATATCTCTCTTAACAAGGAACCAATGTGATTTAATGAAGGAAATTGCAGACAAGGTTGTGCTTTAAGTTTGACCTCAAATCTTACAACTGTGAGAAGACTTACAGTATATAACTGTATAATAAAGGCAGATATCCTTTCATCTATAACCTCATCTGCCCTATTTATTACTTCCCTCAGCCATTAGGTGGCAGGACCGTCATTCAGAGCAGCACTGCGCCTGTATAATGATTAGGGTCTCCTCTCTGTCATCACCCCACAGAACGCCAATGATCCTGCTACCATCGACCAGCTCATGGGGTCACTGGATGAAAACAACGACGGGGAGCTGACTTTCTCCGAGTTCTGGCAGCTGATTGGGAAGCTGGCGAGCAAACAGGGAGGCTTCAGTCAGTAGACGGTTCGCCATCTCCTCTCATTTGTGGGTTGTGCAACAACGATGCTGATTTATAGTCCAGCCGTATTTGAATTCTTCTCAGTCACTCCACATGTGTAACTCTTTCGTTTTAAATTAAAGACTTTCCTTGTCTTGAACTCTCGGCCACCAACGCTCCTGTCTCCTGTCATTCATTCACCACATTATATGATGTCCAGCCACCCACATTTGAGCAGGAGGGTATTATAAAGCCTTGATTTAGGGGCCTGTAATCCAATATGTATTACTGCTGCCACAACTACACCATGCAGACCATATCTTGTTCCATAGAGCTGCATAATGCCTGTCCAAAGCTGCCTGTCCAAGCATTAAGCAGTGATGATGCAAGGGGCTGCTGTCTGTCTGACTGTCTGTCTGTGTGTCAGAGGCCTCAGCAATGGAGCCAAAATAAAACATCCTATTATGTTTAATTGCACCATGCATCTTGACTTTGTATTATGTGCGCTGGCCTGTTTACTGTTTTAATTCTGCAGGACCAAAATGTGTGAACACGGATCTTTGAACTGATAAAGTGACCTTTGTATCCACGTCGAGGTGCCAGCGTGGGAGGAGTGGTGACGGCCAAATGAGTCAGCTACAAACAAAGTGAGAGACTAAATGAGCATGGCACACACACTAAGCCTTCACAGAGGCTCTATCTGATCCATACAAAAGTGTCTCATGGAGGGAATTTAAAGATTTTTTTTAATACCTCTCAGCTCACATTAGCCACCCACACTCCCAGCAGGATATATTTTCACTTCATTTCACTAAAGATTCCTTCACTCTCAAATTTCCAAAGTGTCAGCTGGGAGATGTTTCCAGCCTTTCCTTAGTTGGAAAATTAAGAGTTTGTTTTGCAACTTATTTTTTTTTTCATATAGATTTCGAAACGTTTTCTCATCTCTTCATGTAATAAGTGAAATATGTTTGAAAGCAGATATATAAAGTAATCCCACCCGCCCATGTCTCCTCGTCCCAGCAGATGAAGCGGCTGCAAACCACACGCCCGGCTTGGTTGGCGTGAAACTGAGCAAATCACACATGACGTGAAACAGCTGGCCCGTGAGCCAAAGATAATTCCAACAAAAAAAAAAGAAAAAAGAAAAGAAATTTTATACGTGTTTTGATGCACTTTCACTCCCTTTTCCAGACAGTTAGGGTCGCGCTCTCTTCCACATTCCCAGTTCTCCCTCTCCCTCTTCCAGGTACACGCCCTTTGACTTGTGAGGGGGGGAAAGTTTTAAGGACAGAGAAAAAAAAAACTAAATCACGGAAGAGATTCTACAGTCCTACTAGTTTGGCAAGTTCTCTAGGCGCAAAGCAGCGTAGAAAGGCGGAGAAGAGGGCAGAAACGCACATTAGCGCACATTTATACACTTCTCTTGTCCCGCAGACGCTAAACGGTGAGTTTATTACGTCTGTTTTTTTTTATTATTTTAACTTTCTCCTGAAACTTATTTTGCTGAACGTTTTTTGTTGCCACGTTTCGATAAACTCTTGCAAGAGCCATCCCCGTGAAACTTGGCTGTCTGTCTGATCTGCAGGACGGTTTCAATGGCTGCAGTCCTCCGAGGTTTTTTAGGCTCACGTTGCACTTTCACAATAGACTTCATCATAATAGTTGGTGGCTGTTTTGTTTATTTGCGTCTTGGTGTTTTATTTGCTGCTTTGACTTGCTCTATGCTTTCCTTTCCTTTTTTTTTTGTTTTTTTTTGTTCAAGGAAAGATATTTGATATTTTGATGTAGATCAGTTGTCAAGTTGCCGATCAATTTCAAAGAGCCTATCAAAAATTGAAGTGACTCTCTGGGTATTGAGCTTAAATTTAGCACAGCCGTGCGGGTCGTGCGTAAAAACGCACTTTTTGCGCACAAAGTGTTGTTTTTTGATACACGGGTCCACACTGTTGACAGTTGTGTGTCTGCTGTGTAGATTAGTGTTGAACTTTGACAACTCTTTTCATTACTGTCTCACACTACTCCAGATTGACCTGACTGATGATGAGACTTGTTTGGTTGATAATGTCGCGCACGCCTTTTTTTTTTTCAGCGTTCAGTTCAAGTTGTCAAACCCAACCGAGGAGTTGGATGAAAGACAGCCACCGTTCGTCTGCTCACCGCAATTTACAGCCACAACCTAACTTGTTCCTCTGTTAATATTTTATGCCACACTAGCGGTAGTATTGTCATTACTGTGCGCACATACCGTATCACATTCGCCTATTTGGAAACGCAACACTCAATCTCCTTTGGGCTCTAAAGGGAAACGGGAAACCTCTGGTTGTAGGCCTGTATATTTAATTATTTGCGCAGTTGTTTTGGGGGGCCTTTAAGGCAAATAACGGGGATTAGTTTGCCTCTCGTGTTGGACATGAAGAGCCTCTGACGTGGGAAGGCTTGGATTCATTTGTCCAAAATTAGGAGGCTTCCAAAGAAGACAGGTCACTAGGTCACTAAGGAATATGAGAATGGACAGAAATGTAAGTCCGAGAATAAAGGAAATGTCTTATTTTTGGAGAGACAAAGAGAGCCGTTAAGACTCTTGTGCACTCATGCAAGAGGGTGTGTCACCGGGGAAGGAAGAAGTCCCCTAAAGTTCCTGAAGAGCTCAGGAATTTCATGCTATAACAAACAAATCAGACTAACACAAGAAGTGCTGATTTAACATATGGAATATTTTACTACTGTACAATGACAGCTGCTGTGTGATGTGTGTGAGTCAGTGAAATGTTAGATTTTAATGGCTCTCTGTTGTCACACCTTGTTGTTCCTCAAGCTATAATGAGACTAACAGGCACATGTCCTAATTGGCAGTGTATGTTGGTCAGAGGCTGCTTGACTGTGACGTCCGTGTTCCTCTAATTGAGATATTAATTTGCTGTCCGCTAACGGCTGCTGACACGAGCAGCATGTGGTTGAAACAAAGAGTCCACACAGTGTGTGTGTGTGTGTGTATGTGTGTTTTTGTGCCGTGTTGTTTGCTTTTGCTCTATTTGAATACTGAAGCTGACGGACGAGAACGTTTGCCTCAGCTCACACACACACACACAAAACTAGTGACTGCTTTGGGGCAAACCAGCTCGGAGTTGGCCTGTAAATTCCTGTCTAAGTGATCTCCATAGACAGCAATGAATGGAATTCCTGCGAACATGTGTCACCTACTGGCATGTTACTCTTTGAGCAATGTCTGGAGTTTATCTATACGTCTGTCAAGATACATAGATTATCTCTTTGTTAAAGTCACTCAGCCACATATATTTGGCGTGTGTTAGACATTTAGGTGTGAAAAAACATAGAAATAGTGGCAGAAAAAAAGAGAGAGAGAGGCAACTAGAAGACAGCGAGAGAGAGAGAAGACCTGAGCAGACAGGGACTATACATAGGTAATCCCTTTGGTAATCTGAAGCCCCGTCCCCTTCGTGGCTTCAGTAGATCAGATGACCTATCAAAGATCAGAACTTCCATTGTGCATCATCCCTTGTCTCTCAATCAGACTCCCTCTCACCCTCTCCGCTTATCTCACGTCACCGTCCCTCCCTGACTGCAGCTCTGGACTCAACACCTGAAACGAAAGGCCTCGCAGGGACACACGGACGGAGATCCTCCGTTTCATTTTCCACTGCCTGTGTTACATCAGTGTGTTTTTGAACGAGATTATCCTTCAACTTCCTCCCTTAACAACACACATAACTATTTATTCATCTCATCTCAATACCGCTGTCCTTTCCCCTACAGACAGAGGAGTCATGGAATCTTCCATCCAGACCCTAGTAAAGGTCTTCCTGAAGTCATCCAAGGGAAAGGATTTCCTTGGAAAGAAAGAATTCCAGAGCCTCGTCTCGTCCCAGCTCAGCAACATCCTTTCGGTTAGGAAATCTTTATTGAACCTCGCCAACACATTCATTATGTAACACAGTAATGTTGCGTTAGTCTTAGCACGTTGCATGTGAACTGTGATCACATGATGGTGTAATATACAAGAGAAGAACGGAAGAAAAACGATCCAATATGATAGAGTGACGTTCATCAGCATTATAATGTAAATTGAGCCACGTATAAGGTGATTTCACCAGTGAGAGTACAGGTAGAGTTACTAATTATCATGCTTGATTGTCTCATGGTTGTGTGTGTGCCTACTACCCAGGATACAGACAGCAAGGAGGCAGTCAGCAACATGGGCGCAGGGCTGGATACTGACCAGGATGGTAAGGTCGGCTTCGAGGAATACATGAAGCTGGTTGGTTACTTGGCGGTCTCACTCAGCGAGCAGCGTAACCTCGCCAAAGAGGAGCCTGAACAGAACTCGGCATCCGCACAAGTTGCACAAAGCACCCCAGACAAAGAGGAGGCGAAGCCAGAGGCGAACGAAGAGCCAAAGGCAGAAGCGACAACCGAAGAGAAGGTAGAAGCAAAAGCAGACGCCAAAGCAGAAGTAAAGATAGAAGCAACGGTAGAGGGGGAGATGCAGCCTGAGGCGGCAAAGAAGGAGCCGGCGGCAGCAACGGAGGAGCCGGCGGCGGCGGCGGTGGTCACAGCGGCGGTGAAGGTGGCCGCGACAGAAGTAGAAGTGGCCGTGAAAGAAGTGAAGAAGGCGGAGGAGACAGTAAAGAAGGAGGAAGTGGCAGAGAAGCCGGCTGCTACTGCTGCTGCTGAGGAAGGAGGGGAGAAGGCGACCTCATAGGGGACAATCCTTCACAGAAAATACACACTACATTCACACAACATTAATGATGCCAAAATAAGTTTTAAAGCCACTAAATGTTTTTTTTTAAATCCACAACTCTGAAATACAAAACACCACCGGTTAAAAAAAAAAAAAAAACACACCAAACCCAGCTCTGGTAAACAAACACTACTCCATTTATATGATAAATGTACATGAAAGTACTATTATTACTGTGTGTTACTCGTTACCACTATGTTTATATGTACAGCATGTGCATCCCACTATATAGCACATTTACCTCATTATGACATATACTATGATAGCATGCAGATGTACACTATGTTGTGCATGCCCCTGTGAAAAATTCACTGCACATGTGACCAGAGTGTCACTGTATCTACACACACACACACCACCGCAGACGTTAAGGTTTCTCTATCTGGGTCTGTCCTATTGGCCAGAGGTGTATATGTCGCTAGGTGCTAATGATTTAAAGGAATAGTTTGACATTTTGTGAAATTTTAGTGAACAGCTAGTCTAGCTCTCTTAACAAAAACACACTATTAGAACCTCTGTTATCCAGCTAGCATGTCCCCTCTGCACCTGCGTCAGAGGTAATACTTCCCAAAACCAGTAGGTGGCACTAGTCTGTATTTGCGTATAATAATCTTTTGGTTTGATCTTGTCTGTTTGGAGATGTCAGTAGATCAGAAGCAGACCAGCTGTTATGCTTACGCAGAGTTTTAAAAAAAAATGTCCAACTGTTCCTTTAATAGATGCATGAAAATTGAACACTAATTTTTTTTTATTGTTTACATTTTCACCCCTTAACTCACAATGCTGCATGACAATAAACAAAACTGTTTTGCATTCCCTCTGCTCACCTTAATTGTGTTGTCGATTGCCCCCTCTACTTTTTTTTTTTATCTTTAGTGCACAATGTAGACTCTCTTTCTCAGAAACTTAGTCAGTCATAAATTCGAAACTGGAAGATCAGCTGTGGCTCTTGGTTAAATAATTAAAGTTCAGGGATGGAATCCACACCAATGGACCCTTATGGTCAACAGGGAGAAGTGTCCCTTGGGAGAGGGCTAAAGGAGCAGGTCAGAGAAGGTGTTGGTGCAACCTAATCCACCTGGACCGGGAGAGAAGATCAGGATAACAAAACACCAAGAAAGACAGAACAGGTGTCGCTCGATGGAAGTACTTTTTGTTTAAATTAGCACCTATGTTGCACCATTATTTTCTGGACAGTACGGCCCCCTGATAGCGCTGGACAAGAAGGTCTCAGCTGTGACTTTTAGTTCTGGAGTTTCTGCTGGTTTAGACAGCAGTTGTTATGACGTGTTTGTTTGTCGGTCACACCCTTATAGAGACCCTGTTTGACCTGCAACTGGATCCTCGTGCACCAGGCAGGCATTGGGAAACTACTGGATTAGGCATTTGATGGGTAACACACCCTAGGACACAAACAATTACATGAAAGTAATCCCAGACTCCGGGCCTGCTCATCCAACGAGCCTGTAGTGTCAGGGGGGGGATCATTGTCAGAGATTGTGCTTTAATACTGAGCCATCCAAATGAGTCTTTGTGGTGTGAGCTTTCACATCAGGATAATAATAATAATATAATAATAATGTTGCATGCTATCAGAAACTTGTTTTCTGGATATTACCATTGTATTATCATTATCGGGGCCATTATTTAAGTTCTACTTGGCCTTTTTATATTTATCTTTTTTAATCTAACTTTTCTTTTTCTTTTTTTTTGTGCACCACTATAGACATCAACTTGAAAAACGTACGTCTTTGTGACATTACATGCAGTTTGTTAATTGCATTTTAATGATTTGTAAATTGTCTCATCATCAATAATGCAGCCATGAGATGAGAAAAAAGGTCTTGTGTTGCAGGCTTGCTGTGTTATAAGGTCCACGCGGTTAGGCAGCTCCGAAGTGCTAAGAATACACACACACACATTTTTGGGCACGCCACCAAATGTGCACCTTATGCACCGTCAGAACACCTGGCACTTCAAACTGCTCCACAGTGAAATGGCCAAGACAAATAAACCCGAGTCATGTGATCAGCCTGCCTCGCTGCGACACTCCCATTGTAAATACTCATTTACACTCACCGCTCTGCCTTTTATTTCCTGCTTTACTAACAAACTTATTGGACATTCTGGGCTTTTTATATACTTTTATACATGGAGAAAAAAAAATATTTTTGGTACCTCCTGTGAATAATGTAAACCATGCACCATCTTTCCATCACTCTTATTGACTACAAGCATATATTTTATGTGAACAAACCTGGTTTAAACATCATCTGGAAATTATTTCATCGCATTTAATCCTGTATTTAGAAAAAAGCAGATGGGCTGCATTTTTCTATCATAGAGGTCAAAGTGTCTGCACTGGCAGTTTTACTTACTGTCCCATAGTGTGAACTCCACCCATCCCTTAACTCATCTAGATTAAAAACATGCTGGAACCAAGTACAGCAGGGAGTGTTTGCAGCCAGATTTTCTATTGCTACACAGTAGGTTTCATTCATTCATTCATTCATTCATTCATTCATTCATTGTAGAAAAGCCTGTGTTAAGAATCCCTCAGAGTGAACATACAATAAGTGTGCATGCCTTTGCTTTCATGGGTCGAAATTGTGTGTTGTGATTACAGGACCAGTTCCCAGGATATTGTGCTTTAAGATTTATTTCCTGTCAAGTCCTAGAGGTTGTGTGTGCTTTAACAGTTGGACTCCTGTCACATCCATTAAACTTCACTTTATATTTTATTGTAACGCTGTATTATTTTGTTGCTTATTTTATGTAATATTGAATAAAACTGTGACAGTAAGAACTTTTTTTTTTTGAATTTATCTTACCTGTGTGAGGAAGAGATACCTGCAGAGAGGAAGAAGAGGAGGGAGGGAGAGAAACAGAAGAAAGCAGGCAAGTGGGTGATGGAGATTGGGGGGCGGGGGAGGGGGGGCAGTGTGGGAGGAGGAGGAGGAGACAGGTGATATTTAAGCCACTGGCAAACTCTCTCCCCATCCATCTCTGCTTTGGCTCTGTCCCCTGCACCTCTTTAAAGACAAAGGAGGCCCTCCATCAGCACTCAGGTAAGACTGACAACTTGGAGGTGTAGCTTCACTGCACTTTCTCCTCTCTATCTGATGTAAAGTTTATTTCTTTTGATGACTTTCTGTCACGACAATTGCAATTGTTTTGTGTTCATATGCATAGGCAGGAAATAGTCTAAATATGCACATAATGTGAATGGATTCTGTGAAATTCATGCATCAATGTTGTTGTTTTTTTTGTCACTTCACTTATTTGTTCCATCATTAAGATTACGTCGTGCATATGCATTATGGATTTTGGTCTCCATGGTGTCCTATTGTATGGTGTCAGTCAGTGAGACAGATGACCCCTATAGATTTTCCAGTTTGGTGTCCACTGGCCTTCTCTTTTGTCTCTGCTGCCCTGACCGCCCTGCAGAGGCGCTCACATTAGCGTTCCTTTTGTAATAACTGATAAATCATGCACAGGGAAGGCTGACAGGGTTGATGCCGTGTTCATCTGTATTTTGCCTTGTTGAGCCTCAACATAACCTGAACTTTAAACTGGAGCATGAAAGTTAAATGTACCCGAGCGAGCGTGGAAGTGAATGCCCTCGTCTGCACGCACCGCAGCGTACATACTGGCACCTCAGGTTACTCGCCCCCTTAGTTTCTGAATGTGATTACCAGACGAGGGGGTTGTGTTTCACTTCTGGTTTCCATTTTGAATGATAAGACTGTTACACGATCGAGAGACATGTTTTACACCGAAACCTCTTTTCACTGATACCATGCTGTTAATTGTTACATGCATTACCAATTCAGGTTACAACAGTGTGATAACCCAAAGACAATAACAACAATCAAGTGTGTGTATTTCTTTTTTATTTTTTATTTTTTTACCCCTACACAACTGTAACCCCTTTGTCTGTGTGTGCACAGTCTCTCCACGAATCCAGCACAAGAAGCTCCAAGATGCCGGACACAATGTGTGTAAGATTGTTCGAAAAGCTTTTCCCAAAGCTATCCTCCATCTTTCCAAGTAAACCTCTTGAAACATAAAACCTAGTTCAGGTCACACACATCTAGTGACCTGGCTACTTAAATTTGGGTCAGTAATAGCCTCTGCTTTACACGCAGAGTGTTATTCAACCTCTCTTCTCTATCCATCAATCCTACTTGCTGTCCAACTATCACTTTTTTTCTTGATGGTGGCTTCACCCTTGATTGCTATGTGATCGCACATGCAGCTGAGGGCTGGAGCGGGCATTTCAAAACAGAGAGTCTGACCTCTTTGACTTCATATCACTTTTCAGCATGTCCAAGGAACCCTCTTCCGACCTGGAAAGTGCCATGCAGATGCTCATAAAGACCTTCCACAAGTACTCTGGGAAGGAGGGAGACAAATACACTCTGAGCCGAGGAGAACTGAAGGAGCTTCTACTAGAGGAGCTGGGGAGTTATTTAGGGGTAAGAAGCAAATATGTGGTTGTGCACTAACATTCAGTTTGCAAATATGCGTTGCATGAGTGAAGGTATGCACTTACACACACAAGTTGGAACAAGCCTGTGCAGTGATGTATGCGCCCCCGCCCGCCCGGAGGGCCGCCCGCGCCCGGGCTCACCGGTGAGGGGGGCCCGGGTGGTGGGGGGGGGGGGGTGGGGGTG
>JAVQJX010200472.1:0-10397 GCA_036025115.1 Ambassis agassizii
CTTAAACGTAGCCCAAGCAACAAGAGGATTATTGTACTGTACTTTAAATAAGATAAAACATAAAGCATAGAGCATTAAGTTCTGGTCTCTTCTCTGTTATGGATCGGTTGTAATGTATATTACAATTTTATAACTCATGTGATCTTCATGATTAAAATGTTTGTGTGTTTGTGAAGCAGGCGGTGGAGAGTGAATGCTGATGGGGGACGAAAAGGAGACCTGGAAAGTAAAAACTCTTGACGAAATCCTACTAGAGAAGAAGCGCAGAAGAGAGTTAGAAGAGAAAACAGAACCTAAGCGCCAGAAAAATGTAATGTTTATCAGCACTATTGAACAAAACTATTATTATTATCCTGCTTTTTTACATTTTACATAATGTATTCATCATGAGTTGACACTCTTAACTCTTTGAATGCTGTGTCAAGTGTGTATCTTGTTAATCCTAACTTTCATTATATGAGAAGTTTTTGGTTAAATATTCTGTTTTATTGTTTTTGCACAGTCCTCACAGGGCCTTGTTGCACAGGCGGATGATCGGGAAGCCAAACGAGACACTCCGGAGGAAGGAGAATTACGAGATCAACGAATGGAAATAACAATTCGTAATTCCCCGTACACACGGGAAGACTCAACGGAAGACAGGTACTTGGGATTATAGAAGGAAAAAGCAACCACTTTGTTGATTTCTGTATTTTGGTGGTAGTTAATAATTTTGCTTGATCTCATTATCTTCTTCATATTTATGATAGAGGAGAGGAGGATGAGTCCCTTGCAATCAAGCCTCCACAACAGATAGCAAGGAAGGACAAATCACACCACAGAAAGGAGGAGAAGAGAAAAGACAAAAGACGTCATCGCAGTCATTCTGCAGAAGGAGGTAAGGCGTGAACACCCAACATGTTTTACAGCTGAAGACACATCATGGTTTTCAACTCATGTTTTCTTATTTATTCATACAGCAGGGAAACATACACGGCCCAAAGATAAAGAAAAAGAGAGAGAGAGCGATCGCAGGAAGCGCCAGTGGGAAGAAGACAAAGCCAGGCGAGACTGGGAAAGGCAGAGGCAAAGGGAACAGGCCAGAGCTCATTCACGCAGAGAAAGGTCAACACCACTCACACGAAGCTATTCAATCCACATATATTTTAACAATCCAAAGTAAACAGTCAAAAAACGAATTTTTCATTATCTAAACAGAACCCTAGTGGACTCTTCTGGGTTTTTTTTGGAGCACAGGGACCGACTGGAGAAGCTGGAGCGCCAGCGTGAAAGAGAACGAAAGCTGCGCGAACAGCAAAAAGAACAACGAGAACTCAAAGATCGGGAGAGAAGAGCTGAAGAACGACGCAAAGAACGAGGGACTCGGCGAGAAGGTCTGTCTTTAACATAGAAAATAATGCCTGCATATACACATTTATCTGGGTCAGTGTGCTATCAGACTGTATGCTAAGCTAAGTTATAGCTTACACCACACCAATCAATCCATGATCTCATTTGGCTCTAATAAAGAAACTGTTGGGACTTATTAACTGTGAAGCTACATCTCATTAATTTGATAAACGAGAATCCTTTTTTTTTTTCAACCCCAAAGTGCCATCTCACCATCGGATGTTACCAGATGAGTATGATGACAAGCCAAAACAGAGTCACCATAGCCGCAGTCCTGTCCGTGTTCCCCGAGACAGGTCAGAGCAGAGTGAACCACGGAAAAGTGCAAGTGAGTTTAGCTTTCATATGTGTGCGTATCAAAACAATATGCAATAATTTTTACTTTTTTTTTTCTATCAGACTCTGCCTGAGTTTAACTCACACAAGTTTTTTCTTTAGCATCAAAAGAAGAGAAACCAGAACTCGCTGACTTGCTTGCAGACCTGCAGGATATCAGTGACAGTGAAAGAAAAACCAGCAGCCCGGAATCCTCCATGGGTAATGTCAATCAGCAGACCGTACATCATCAGCATCATCTAGCCAGCACAATAATAACATGACTATAATAATAATAACCTGAGGATGTCAGACAGTCTTTGTTTTGAATGCCAGATATACAGCAGGAATACCACTGAGCTGTGTCCGTACTGCAGCTGAACTGCCCCATATTATTTTTACAAACTTTTCTGCTATGTCCTGTAGCATCAGGATCAGGCTCTGAGGAAGAGGAAGATGATGATGACGAAGAGGAGTCTAGCAGCCAGAGTGAGGGCGAGGAAGAGGAAGAAGAGGAGGAGTCTGTTTCAGGCTCAAGAAGATCTGAGCAAAGTGCAGGTAAGCTGCTCTTCAGCTGTGGCTCACGTGGCTCTTGTCACATCCAGGTAACCCAGACGTTTTGCTTTCAGAGGACGTGAGTGAGGACGAACAGTCAGAGGAAGACTTTGAAGAGGAGAGAGAAAACGGAAATCACATACCTGCAGGTGAGTAAACCACTGACTGGTTAACATGAAGTGAAACAGTAGAGTACATATACATCACATCTGGTATAGTTAATTTTAATATGCAATTTAGTTATTGTATATTTTGCTACCAAATTGTCAATAAAGATTTTAAACTGTAACTTTTATGTCTTTATAACTGACACAGAATTACCAGATTATACCTTTGTGTATTGTCACACAAGTTAAATGCTTCAAGGAATCCTTAACTTTCGTCTAAAACAGTACAGGCATGTGAAAATTCTCTTAAAAGCAATGCTAAACTGACTTCACACTTTTCCTTGTAGTGCCAGAGTCCCGTTTTGACCACGACTCTGAAGAGAGTGGCGAGGACATGGAGGAAGACGAGGAGGAGGAAGATGACGCAGGAGAAGGTGACCCCACGCCTCAGTCACAAACCCATTCTCGTTCCCCCACTCCTGAAGAGAACTACATCCCAGACTCTCCTCCAATTTCACCTGTCGAGCTGAAGAAGGAGCTGCCCAAATATATGCCCGCGTTACAGGTCAGTGCCAACATGACGCAACTACATTATTGATGATGTGAGTATGAAATGATCTCCAATTCTGTTTTGTGTTCAGGGTTGTCGCAGTGTGGAGGAATTTCAGTGTCTCAACCGAATAGAGGAGGGAACCTATGGCGTTGTATACAGAGCCAAGGATAAAAAGACTGGTATGAAGTTATTATTTTGAATTTAAGGTTTTTCAAATGTGGCTACTGATAATTTACTGTATATGATTTCTGTAGATGAGATTGTTGCCCTGAAAAGGCTTAAGATGGAGAAGGAGAAGGAGGGCTTTCCCATCACATCTTTAAGAGAAATTAATACAATTCTGAAAGCTCAGCATCCAAACATTGTCACAGTGCGGGTGAGCAAACTCAGAAAGTATTTATTCAGGCATTTTATTGATCATATTTATATGTGAAATATTTTAAGTAAATGTAATTATTTCTTATATCAGGAAATAGTCGTTGGAAGCAACATGGACAAAATCTACATAGTGATGAACTATGTTGAACATGACCTGAAGAGTCTAATGGAAACCATGAAGCAGCCCTTCCTGCCAGGTAATGAATGTGAATATTGAGCTTTGGCTGTTCCTTGTGTGTAAAAAGAAAAGCAGTAATCCTTCTCTGTTTTTATTAAAACGCGCCTCTCAGGTGAAGTAAAGACTTTGATGATTCAGCTGCTCCGAGGAGTCCGACATCTCCACGACAACTGGATCCTTCACCGTGACCTGAAGACGTCCAACCTGCTGCTGAGCCACAAGGGTATCCTCAAGGTATTGACAGGACACTTTGAACTATGTGCAGGCTTCCTTACTTCCTCCTGGATAACTTGAGACAAGCAAACATTTGGGAGCTCGTTTGCTTTTACCTTGGAAATGACTGCTGTGGTGTTTGAGTGCAACGCATGGAGTCCACAGCAAAATCGTAAAAAAAAAGCTTTAATGCTCAGATAATTATTATGAAGACCTTTAAGAAGAGGCTCTTCATATTGTGGCATGCTTCCTTTTCCCCAAATAAAACTTTGTTGTCTTCAAGCTCTCTCTTTTCCATCTGTGTGTAGATTGGTGACTTTGGTTTGGCCCGGGAGTACGGTTCCCCCCTGAAGCCCTACACCCCTGTTGTAGTGACCCTGTGGTACCGATCACCAGAGCTGCTGCTTGGAGCCAAGGTGAGAATTTAAGCATGACCGTGACATATCTACAGACATTCCGGTGATGTCCTGTTATATCATTTTGAAGATACATTTGCAGGAGAAGACAACATCTGTGAAGCATTTGGCTTAAGATACCAAATACCAAATGATGCTACTTAAGTTCTAGACCATAGGATCTGTGCAGCTAGACACACACGATACTCACTGAAACTGCCAGGCAGACTGTCTACTTTATGTTTCTGCGGAATGCCACTATGTTTGTTCTTCTCTCCGCAGGAATACTCCACAGCCGTGGATATGTGGTCTGTGGGCTGCATATTTGGAGAGCTCCTCACCCAGAAACCTCTTTTCCCTGGAAAATCGGAAATTGACGAAATTAACAAGATTTTTAAGGTAAGTGCTATAAGTAAATCACCCCCACAAAGGAGAGAGTTCTTTTGTGTATACCTGTGACTTTATAGTGCATAGTGTAGTAGTTATTGTGCAGCACTGCCATGCACCACAGGGGGGAGCTGATGAAGTTACTATGAAACTTAGAATGTGAGCTGCCTGAATACTTTGCATTTGATGATATACATGCAGCTTTATGGACTGATGTGATTGATCAATCTCTGAGTCTTTAGCAGTGATCAGAGCTTGACACTGGTCTACATGTCTTCTATGTGTCTTTTATTGATAAATCATCAGACAAAGTGGAAGTATGTCATGTCCATTTCCTATTTTACCAAAAGCATGCCTTCTGAGTTTTGTGCTTACATGTGTAATGACTGCAGGATCTGGGATCGCCCAGCGAGAAGATCTGGCCTGGCTACAGCGAGCTGCCAGCTGTGAAGAAGATGTCTTTCACAGAGTATCCCTACAACAACCTGCGGAAACGCTTCGGCGCACTGCTGTCAGACCAAGGCTTCGACCTCATGAACAAGTAGGTTTCTGAGTCGGCACCTAAGACATATTCCACGCTACACCCCAGACACTGGGATGTGTGTGCGTGTGAGAAGCAGATCAGATGGGGTGGTTAAAGTATAGAATCAAACATCAAACATCCTCAGGGATTTTTTGTGCTGTTCAGTGGCAGCCTTTTTAGTCTAAGAACACATATTCATGCAATTGATGAAAGCATGTAACTAACACTCAGCATGGCTCCCACAGTGGAAATTGTCTTACACAGACAAACACATTTGTCAGTTTCTGCTCCTCTTTCCAGCAGACTCCTGGCTAGCTAACATAAAACATGACAGCAATAGTGGATTGGTAATTCATCAACATGCCCCAGCAGGAGTTCTGTTCCTTCCCAACGTTCCCCGCATGCTCACCATGGTGATGCTCCACACTACAGGGAAATGTTTTAGAAAACACAAATCTAATATGGAAAATAATTGTTACGCACAGCTCAAAGTTGTCACGATCTTTTCTTGCACATTCCAAGAATCGGCATAGTTTAGCAACTGCAAAAAAAAAAAAAAAAAGCTGCTCAGCTCGCCTCTCAGATCTTCACCCACCCACAGAGTCTTTTGTCTACACCTGTAAATGACAAAACCATACTGCTCAGTTAACTCACAGCTGCAGAGGATGGTAACAACATGTCTACTGTGCTGCCGGAGGGACCACGGTTCAGTGGAAGTTTGGCGCCTGTCCAGTGCTGCTGAAGCCTTCCAGCTGTCAGAAAACTCTGAAAGCATTTACCCGGGGACGGTCAGACCACGGCAGGTCAACACGATCTGTAGAGAAGAGCAGTGTGAAGAGCTTCATGACAGAGCGGCAAGGAAGATGTAGTTTGGATGGTAGAGATCACAGGGCTGCTTGGAATATCACACCCCACTGTGTTAAAAGATGTTTAAAGATTGAGGCATTTAGTGTCCAACATACAACTGATTCTACCTGATTAAATGTAAAAAAAAATCAGATGGCTCACTGTGGGCCAACTCCTATGTGGAGGACTCTTAATTATCACAATGCAGCAGCTCCCTAATTATGCTTTGTTGATCCTGTCATTTTGGATTAGGGCTCCTTGCACAAAGTCTCAGGCCCCTTTAGTGTGTCTGTCTGGATGTCGTAGGATTTCTGCTCGAAACAGATCATGCGCTGATGTTTATTCAGCTGGTTGATTTCCCTTCTTGTCCACTTCTGAACATACGTTTCAGACAGAAGTGCAGGCGTGGGCAGAACCTCCAGCTCCACTAGATTTAGTCGACACAGAGCAGATAATGGAATGAAATGCTGAGGCAGCTTACTTTAAACAATCTCCATATCTACGTGAATCTCAGCCCCACTTGCATCATTCATTGGCCCTTTCGTGTCACTATTTTTCTGGCTTTGGCACAGAAAGATGAATCCTCCATGCTTAATCTGCCTACAAACCCCTGATTGGTTTTCCAAATGGGCAAATGAGCCCAGACTTGTTTGAATAAAAAGGAATCTGAGGTGAGAGCAGACGCTTGGGTGTCTGGCACTAGATTACCAAAATAAACCCAGAGTGAAGTTTTACCATTTCTAATCACTCAAACCACAGGCTTCTCTGCAGATGTGTATGTGAACTGGACTGTTGGCTTTTTCCAGATTCCTCACCTACTGCCCCAGTAAGAGGATCTTATCAGACGAGGCACTCAAGCACGAGTACTTCAGAGAGACACCGCTCCCCATCGACCCCTCCATGTTCCCCACCTGGCCGGCCAAGAGTGAGCAGCAGAGGGTGAAGAGAGGCACCAGTCCTCGTCCGCCCGAGGGAGGCCTGGGCTACAGTCACCTGGTAAGGACATTAGGCTCCACTTTCTCCATTACATAGAGCTACCAGGCTTTCTGAACGCTGTCTGTGTTAAATAGATTACAGACCTACAGGCTTCTGCTTTGTGTCCGCGTATTTCCTCCTTGTGTTTTCCATGATGAGCACCCTTAAGTTCCTAATGTGTTCAGCAGTGGTCCTACTCATCCAGGATAGTAAGAATATTTTTTTCAGAGGGAGTTTGACGATGCCAAAGTTATTTATCAGTTCTCGTCAGACTGGAAAGATTTTGTGAGATATTAAGTACACTTTTGATCTCGCAGTCAAAATATGTCATTTTCAAAATGTAACCAGTGTAATATTGATTTATTTTCTCTGCAGGGTGACGATGACCTGAAAGACACAGGCTTCCACCTGACGACCAGCAACCAGGGAGCATCTGCAGTCGGCCCAGGATTCAGCCTCAAATTCTGAGCCTGTAGCTGCAGGACGTCTGGCTGCCGAACAGAGAGGAGCTCTGGAAACTGTTTGTTTGGAAAAGAACTGCATCAGTGGTTTACTACTGTTGGCCAGATCAGCATCGGATCAATTACAACTGTTACCAAATAGTCAGGACTGTCTAACAGCAAGACTGATGGCTAAAACATGTTGAATTCCAGCGTCTTCTTTGTATTTTTAAGCCGTTTCATAACATCAGATGTGACTATTTTAGCTCTTAAAGTGGAGACACCACCATAAATCTGTTAGAAGTTTAGTTCACATGTTTGACTTTTGTTTTATTTTCTCTTTTATACTTCACAAGTGAGGGCCAGATTTCTAAATGGTTGGTATTTCCTGGCTGCCCGAGCTACTGTATAATGATGCAGCATTGGCTGCGCGTCCCATCCAGCATAATGTTAGAAAATTACTCCGCTCACTCGATGACAGGGAGACAATGTTTTTGCTAGAAATAAAGTTTGAACTTTGTTTTGTCTGCAGTTTTCTCTGTATGTATAAACTCTGTCCTAGCTATGCAAACACAACTGCATGCTGCCAGAGCAAAAAAAAAAAAAAGTTGAGCCTAACAGAAATCCAGCCTTCAACCCAGCTCAGTAGTCTCTGTCCAAAAGTGATGTCATTCTTTGCAGTGCACACTTTGTCTCAGTACTTTGTTCTTTCAGGGGAAAAGAGGCCTCGACTCTGCTCTGGCTTTGTTTGTAAATAGCAACTTCAAAATTAAACCAATAAATTCTTTGATTTTTCAGCCAAAGAAGAATAAACAGTGCAGCTTCAGTCCCTGCAAGACGCCTCACTGCTTTCACTGGAACAGCACAGAAACCGACTCTGGTCCTGCTGCTGCTTCCAGAGCCAGCACTAAATGGAAATATTCATTAATCAGTTTTATCTGTCCCCTGCCCCCTCCGGAGCCCCTTTTGCAGATTATTACACCTGATGTGTTGAATAAGCTTGGAAGGAGAGCTGCTTAGTGGAACTGACTGCTCAGTCTCTGGAGGCAGACTTCTGGCTTTACTGAGAGGCTAGTAAAGTAAGCTAGACGTCTGAGGTGTTCCATATGCGGTTTAAGGTCCAAATGGTTCCAAAGGCTGTGGACAACATTGCTTATTCTGGCATTAGTAGCTCACTTTGGTCAGTGTGTAAATTATTCAAATGGCAGGCATCTAAGCAAAAGCTTCTGTAACTCACTCCGGTCCCTGAAAAGGAACACAGTAGGGACATGGAGGCTTTTTTATTAGACTAATAATGCTAATAATCTCTTGTCTATTAAAGCATAACTCTATCAAATGATTTCATCTCCATGTTTTTATTTTACCTTTTCATGAACTCATGGGTGGGCTTGGACACCAATTATGCTTCAGTAAGACAACAATAAAGTCAATAAAATGTATCCATTCATGAAGGCAGCACAGATTTTCATCACCAAACCGTCTGCCACGAAGAGCTTTTCATCGTCGGCGAGGATTTTCCACAAAACATTACAATCTCAGAACATTTATTAAAAACTCACTTACAGTCAACAATAGATGTGGAAGATACAAGGAAGGAAAAAGAAATATGTGCCCTAGTGAATGAGGTCTCCCGGTGACCATGTAAGTGAACACGTCCTGCTCAGTGTGCGGAGGTGACACCGCGCCGCCTTCAGAAGCGCACACGTACCCTCCAAGAGTACTTTGTGAGAACTTTGTCTCTTTTCTTCACAATGCAAGTGTATAAGCCTTCGTTGATGGCGTTGGCAACTATGGTGATGTGGTCGTCCTTCAAGGAGACGTAGTTGGGGTGAGAGAACTCCAGCAGCTCTCCGTCCTTGTACCAGCTGAAAGAAGAGGTCAGAGGTTAAACTCAGTGGAACCGCGTTGGCACCGATGGCAACTGAGACACTCACTAAACTTTGCCTTTCTTTGACGCAATCTTCTTCCCACAGCGGAACGTAAGCTTCTTCCCTTCCACCACCAGCTTGTGTTTGGTTCTCGGAGGAGTTGGGGTGGGAGCCACGGTGGGGAAAGGGAACTCTGAAGAGGATCGGAGAGGAAACACTTAAGTTGGTGCGCCACAAAAAAAATAATCTTCCTACAAGGAGCTAAGGTGTCTCTCAAAATCTGGAGATGTCTCGCCAAAAAAACCCTCAGATTTTGTGATGCAAACCTGATCATGTCAGACAGCATGCTGCCGGCGCCGTGCCTGTCTTATCAATATAATCTCTCCCATCTGGACTCTGACAAACATAACAGACCGCCTTGTGATCAACTCAAAGTCTGCTTAAAAAACAGTCGCTCTCGTTAATGCCACAAAAATCCAAATTGACCTTGTGTGTCTCTAACCCTCAAGCCACAGTCTGAAATTCCAGCGGTTTGGAGTCACTCAGGAATTTTCCACAGCCGTACAACGTCTCCCAATCAACAATGAGGAACAGATTACTGTGAGCCAGGAATCGTATCCTCTTGCCTTTCTCCACACTGTCCCCTGTTGCTGACAAAAAAATCCTCAGAAAGCCACAACAATCTATGAGCTGTGACGGCTAAGAGGAGCCGTTTCCTGTTGTGCAACAAGAGACCTCATCGCCAGAGCATCCTGCAATAAACCTAAAGCGTATCAGGCTGTCAGATCGGTGATGTGGTGAGACTGCAATGAGCAGGTGTCAGCTCAACCAATGCCCCCTCAGAGTCACTTTGCCTTTCTGGAGGAGCTAACACTTTCCAAAAAGCCCCCCCCCCCCCCTTCCCCACCACCTCCAGTGGCAAGTGTAATCTCTTTTCAAATCAGCTCCTTGAAAACCTCCATCGCAGCTCTGCACCGCTGGACCTGTTGGCTCCTGTTGCTCCATTGGCAAACGGTTCACAGCGCTGCTCAATTGAGAGAAAACTTTTTTTTTTCTTCTTCTCTCTCTCTCTCTTCCTCTGGACTGGCTTCATGCTTCTTTTTGCGTCTTACCGTAACAGAAATCACAGCTGGACGGGCAGTGCTTCTGCATCAGCCTGCGCTTGCTGTCGCAATAGCCTTTTCGAGCCCAGGCTGGACAGATAAATAACCGGTCCAAACATCCTGGAGGAGACAAAAAGGAAAAGGGGGGGGGGGGGGGGGGGGGGTCAAACCC
>JAVQJX010200475.1:0-18479 GCA_036025115.1 Ambassis agassizii
TTTTCATTCACAACAATCACAGAGCTGCTTTGCTCCAAACAGTATTTACAATAATAATCATTATTGTATGTGTGTAATGTAACCTTTCCGCAGGTAATTTGAAGCCTCAGTAGATACCAGATGGTCAGGACTATGTCACCTCTCTGTCCCCGTCTGGCTGTGTTGATCTTCACTTGTGTGTCTGTGGGTGTGATCACAGAGACACACACCTACACAAACACGCTGCTTGGGGATTTGACGCCACTGCAGATGGTGTGTAATGGTTTGTTTACGATGTGCTGTTCTGCATGAGTAGACTTTCCTGTTCAGATCACTGACCCCTGACCTCTGACCTCTATCCCTCGGCAGGCCAGACGGCTGTAGTTACAGCATGGGGTTAGGCTGTGAGGTTAGGTTCAACATACAAGTGATTAGTAAATATATTTTCGTTCACTCAACCTAGGAAAGGCACAAAAATGTCCCTCTCATGGTGCCACAACGGGGCTAGCATAAATGTTGTATTGTAGTGCAAATTAGCAAATGTTTAGCATGTAAAAAAAGCTGACCTCTGATAATGACCACGCTATGGATTCTACCGGCTAAATGTCACTTTAACCATGTTATAATTTATCCAATGTACCACTGTGCCCAAGTACAGCCATGCAGAGGTGCTAGTGGGGCGGGTCTAACTCTGTCTTTTGTTGTACACAATGGACACACTCCACAGGAATGTTTCTGAGCAATCTATTTGTCAAGCTGCTACCACAGCACCTGTGGAGGAGCAGTGCATTTGAAGTGGCTTGAGTACCTTCTCTCTGGAACTTCCTTAATAAAGTACCAGCCCTTGAAGTAATATGATGTGAAACATAAAATCACACAATGAACTCCAGCATTTCCCTCTTCAAAAGACGTCTAACTGCAACACACACACACTTGTAAGCACATACTGCATCACCAAAGGCAATGCTGAGCTGTATCCTTCAAAGTAATTCTGGGCTTCAGAATGTTTTTAAATGTTCAATGCCATGTCCATGATACAGTTCAAAATCACATACAGCGCTTGAGTGCACCTTTAGTCTTATTGGGTTTTACTATAGCACAAGCATGTGCACAATAACACACTGCAAACATGTGTACATACGCCAACTGCCCTCGTGCTCATCTTTCTCTCAGAGGACACAAAGATCATTGAGACCTGTTAAACACTAGTTAAAGTCTGGTTTCTTTAACCACTGTACAACAACCATGACACCTTTTCACAACACAACTGACTGGTCAAACACAAAGGAGAGAGTCCTAAGGAAAAAAGATGGAGACACTGTCACAAAAGGAGAAATAAATCACACTCAAAGATAAAAAAAAACAAAAACACAATCTGTCAGTCTTCATGGTTGCAGATATGCAGATTGACACAAACGTGCTCTGTCTCCCCCATTGCACACACACAAAACCAAGACTTGCGAATTCCTGACCACTCCCATACGCTGGGACTTTACTGACCAAACTGCTGGTTTTCAATTAGTATGCCGCAACTATGTGCCTCGCCTTCCTCTCCACCCTCTTCCTCTACTTTCCCTCTTGCTCACCCTCACCCTCTTCCTCTCCCACACCCAGAGCACAGCTTGAGGATGGAGGGAGAAGCAGTTTAAAGCAAGGCAAAAACTGAAAAAAAGGAAGAAATGGCAAATTAGTAGAGAGAGGGTTTGAGAAAATAAGAGAAAAGACAGGATCGTTGGGAACCAGATCTGCATACATACATTACTATCATTCTCCTGCACATGTAAAATGCAATGCAGGCACACATAAACAATGATTTACAGTGCACACCCCTTGGAGTCAGATTAGGAGAAAATACACAACAAACCCAAACCACTCACAAACAATAACCCCATTCACCAAACAATGTCCCCACAGTGTTTGAGTCTCCAGCTGCTGCAGACATGCCAGCACACAACAACAGTGAAGGGAACTGGTTTGGTACTGGTCATGGAAGATATAGAGGAGGGAGTGCGAAACAGAAACGGGAGTGTTTGCAGTTACCTTTTATGACAGCAAAGCTGGCTACAAAGCAGTCCAAGCTTGTTCATTGCCAGTACACACTTTCCCAGGGCCTGTTCTTAAGGTAAAATCTGCCAGTGTATCCTGGTCGAGGTGCCAACATGCTGATGTCACAATGAGGTGATTTGTTATTGAAAGTCAGCAGTAGAACAGCTCGCTCTTATAGCCTGAGCACATTACACTCTCCCTCCTCCTCCAGACAGCTTATGCATCCAATTATTTGCTGACAATAGAGACTGTTTAAGCTCTGCCTGCACAGAAAAGTATGTGCATATCTGTGCGAATGTTTGTCGGCATGTGCTACAGCGAAACCATGTCCAAGTGACTTTGGAGCCAGCTGTTCTCACACAAAGGCAGTGTGTTTTACTGCAGCTGGGTCACTGCACACACCGGGTGGAGTAAGAGGAGAAAGTGCTAAAGAGAAAAATAATATGCATGCATCTGTGTCCTAAATCATGCTTTATGTACATATGAGACATCCATGAAAAAAAAACTGCATGCAAGTAAATTGGTACATATGTGTGCAATTGGTAGCAGACCCCAAGGAATGCAACAGTGGAGTACATTTGAAGCTATAAAATAAATTTGTTTAGAGCTATGAGAGAGCACAGGGAGCTTAAAGTCTGCCAAACAATGATCACTCTAGCAATTTATAGGCACACTAAAGCTTGATTGCCCTTACAAGGCTGTGCACATTCAACCTAGGTCTGCATTATCATATAGATGCGCAAATGGGAAACAAGGAGAGAGAGAGGAGGAGGCAGACAAACTAGGAGAATAAGAATCATTTGAAGGTAATGTATAGGTGGGCCACAACAACACTGAGTGTGTACACCTGTGTGTATCTACTGTACAACTGTGTGTGGTCTCTGGAACAGACCTGCAGAGTATAGATTTATGAAACACTGCACACACAGGTTCCAGACCAGACTCATAAATAACTGGGCTGGAAAAAGAGTATACATACAAGCTGCAGGGAAGCAGTGCAAACACACTAATAACAGCAGCACCCCTCCTGCTTCTCTTCCATTTCACCTCAGAGGGGGCAAAAGAGAGAACAAAACGGGCTGTGTTCAAAACACAAAACAATGTTCAGAGAAAATAAACTGGATTGTAATTACCCTTCACATCTACAAGCATTAAAATATCCCACTCATTTACTAGACATGTAGTAAACATTGTCTCTTTGTTTGTTTGTTTTGATACTGTAAAATGAAGACAGACCCTTTCAAAGAAGAACAAGAGAGAGAAGATGAGTTGTCAGCAAGCTGCTTCCTTCCTCCAATCAAACAGTAATGGAGAAACATTAATGGGAGTAACTGGTAGAGTGGACTGTATGGGGGATGCGAGAGGCAATTAATGAATGAAGAAACACACACACACACACACACACACACACACACTTTACTGGCACGGCAAGTGTTGCTGCAATGCAGATTGGAACCCAGTCTCTGACTATTACACAGGTTGATACAGTATTATTAACTGATTAGCCAGCTTTTTCCTGTCAGCCAAAAGCCCATACAGAGTAAGGGGGAAAGGGTTTAGGAAAAGAAGCAGGTTTTTCTAAGCTCCTGATCAAAGCCTGCTGTGATGTCTCTCAATGAGAACACTCTGCAAGTACATCCCTAAGTGGGAGATAGAGTAAAAAGGATTTAATCACATTAAAAGATACACATGAAGCAAAAAGGCAGCGATGTGACATTTTAATCCGCACTGCACAGGATTTGTTTTTTCACGTTTCCACAGCCTGTTCTTCAAATTACCGTTTGAAAAAAGGTGTTATTCTGTGAAAGGAAGTTGGCTGTGTCACTTATCACTCATGTTGATATTTATGTGAGGGGTTGGGCACAACACTTTCTCTTAAAAAAAACTCTACCAACAGCCTCACACACTTCAGTGTTTGTGCAAGTGTCATGGTGACTGACAGCTCTCAGTATGACATGTTACCTCACACCTCGGGGAACCTTGGAGGAGGCAGGGAGGGGAGAAAGACAGGCCTGGGATTGGATCTTTGCTGTGTTTCTTGATTGGCTGGTTCTTGATAATAATCATCATGATTTTTTTTTTTGCCTGTGACTAGGCAACATTATTACAAAACCTATGTGTTTTATAGGAGTTCTTTGGATAACTTCCTGGAAACTTCCTGCAACATAGGTCCAGGAACAATAAACTAATAGTGGAAATGTCCAGTGTCCATGCAGTAAACAAACAATAACAAAAAGGTTATGAAGTTAAACACTACAAAACCACTCAACCAAATAACACTTCTGGACACTAAGAGTCTTAACATGTATGAGAAACAGATCCAGTATGGAGTTCTTTTGTACTGGGAGAAATGGGGACAAATGGCAGATGAGAAGCAGCTAAAAAGCACAAAAGGAAGAGTGAAGAGGGCGAGAGGTCACAGTGCCACAGCTTCCCAAAAGACCAAGGCATCCCTGCTGGGTCCCGTACCATTAAGCTCCTTTTCACCCTCACAAGAGTGGGGGTGTAAGTAGTTATCTCACTACTGCAAGCCAATTCTAACACTCACTCAGTGCACCACAAACGGTATCACATTGGTAAATATGTTTCACAGACTCTCATTAGTTGACTTTTGCAGATATATTCTCTGAACCCCCCCCCCCTCACTGAAAAGTTTTCAATAGCCTGACACAATTTTGGAGACACACATAAACTGACACACACACACTCACAGTGCTTGCCTCTGTAATCCCAGGCTTTCCTCCTCTGAATTAGGATGAGGAAATCGGGGCTAATTAGCTCAGCCGGCCTAACTAGCATTTAAGCCTGCCAAACTCTTGTTGTCTTTTACCTCTGCTGCACTACATGCACACATGGAGACATGCAGTTAAGTCCCAAACATGAGGACTAAGACCATATTAATACAGATACATCTCAAAAAAGAAATTCAATTCTAGGCTTTCATTTAAAAGGACTTTAAACTGATTTCACTTCACTTGCTGCAGAAAAGCATGAATAGGTAAAACAAAGGATGGCTGCATTTGTAATTCATTAGTGACACCAAAGTCAGATATTTAAATCCCTGTAAATGTAGCTGTGTGGTAAGGTGTACTCTCTCTGAGCAAGCACCATTTCTTAAAAAAAAAAAAAAAACGCTTTTATCACTTTCTATTATTCATCACTGTTGCTACTGTTGCCTTATTTAGACCATATGTCCACATGTGCATATACATATATATATTATTTATATAACCACATGTGCTCTCCCCACGTGAGATCTGTTGGATCAGACGTGAGGCTTTTGTCTGTCACAGAGGGATAAAGACACACACCAGGGTGAAGTTGTCTGAGTGTGTATATCTGTGTGTCCTTGAACCACTATCGACCAGCAAGAGCTCTGAAATTAATACACTTCATTATAATATTCATGAAGCCGCAGGATTTCTAAGCTAAGTTGGAGCAAAAGCAGATATCACTAAACTGACCCTCAGCCCTCTACCCTCAGGGTAAAATGCCTCATCTGTGAGTAAGGATGAGACTAAGCCCTTTTTCTTACAATTATCACAGGTTTGTGGTTTCAGAATTTCATACCTCACGTCAGCAACAAAAAATGCAACACCTATTGCAAACCTAAAACTTGAAATTCAAATACGTTGATGCAAAATGTTAAACCCCCTTTAATCTAATGGATTTACGGCCATGTGCTTTTATTAATTAATGGCATACCACGATATCCAGAAAGATATTGCAATGAGAGGGTAGTAAAAGCAATATTTGTTTCACTTTTTTGATTGATGACAGTCATATTAATGTCATGGGGAAACGGCGTAAGATGAGATCCACTCACAGTCCCCTGATCTGACACTTGGGTTCCACCCTTTGGCCACTTTACAGCACTTACACTCAGCTCTGGTTACTAATGGTGCACATTAACCCTATCTGCGTATGTGTGTACACAGATGTGTGCCTGTACAGTGACAGACAGAGAAAATGAGGCAAGAGGTGGATAGGAGCAACTGAGATTGAACAGCTAAGAGAAGAGACAGAGTATAATTAATCGAGGCAAACTTGTAAGAGTGTGTATGTGTGTGGTTCTTATCTCTGCCCTCCAGAGCATCTCTAACAGATGGGTGGGGTGTTAATATTACAGCAAATAGTGTAGAACTTCTACACACTTCTTAACCCGAGCATTTATCTACACAGACTACACACATACTGACACAGACAATTCAACCTAAGAATTGTTCAACATGCAGCCTCCTGCTGACACAGTAAGTAGGCAGAGTGCTGTCTGTCTACAGCTGTAATAATATCAGATTTTTGATACACAATCATTACAATATCTGTAAGCCATTTTGTAGGTAAGGTGATTAGCACTTCCTGCAACTTACTACCTGAGTTCTAAATATAGGACAGAGGATTGACAGTCACTGCTTAGTATGGTGGGCTCTACTCCACAGTCATGCACAGAGAATAATAAATACAAGTAAATATGCTTCACAGATCACTTGAACATCAGTCAGTATGTCTGCACAATCAATCAATCTCTTGCTATCTGTAGACACACTTTTGATTTGATCAAAACCCCACAGTACAGGTATCATGAGAGCGGCTTGACCTGTGCAAAGAATTGTGTGTGTGTGTTTTTGTGTGTGAGGAAGCATAAAGCTGTAGGTTTGATATTATTATCGATTCTAGATAGCCATGGCAGGATTTCATCACAGGGGCAGGATGAAGGCTATAGCCAAGGTGGATTATCCATTACATAGAATCCCCACACTGTGCGTGTGTGTGTGTATTTTGTAATTCTACTCATATCAGCAATTCCACTAAACAAACATAACCTAATAAAAAAATGGGAAGTAAAATTAGTTAAGTATGCACACACACACACACACATACAACAGGTAGACAGCCTGTCAGACAGGGCTATATAAATGGCTGACAGCTCAGCATCTGCCTCCCCAGTAATGACAGACAGACATGAATCAAGCCCGACTGTGATCCGCTGCCAGAAGCTCTGCATTAGCTGCTTGTCTGATCATCAGACTGAGCTCTTTCCTCCATGGCCATCAATCCCTTGCCAATCTCATTCTACATCCTCAGGTCATCACCCCTCTTTAATTGTCCGTTTATCTCCCTGTCTTCAGTTTGTCCACTACTCCTGAGTCTGCACCACCGAGCACTCCCATGTCTTTGCTGCTGCATGTGGGATTCTTCAGCACAAAACAAGCAGCACACTCTCTCTTGTCTTTTACTTTTAGGCGCTCATGTCAGGACAAACCCACAGAGCACTCTGCCACAGTGTCTTACCACAACAACTTGCTTCTAAAAGGGAGAAGTAAAAATAGGACTGAACATTACTAACAGAGCACTGCCACGAAATGTCAGGGCTGTCCTTTAACTTGGTTTGTTTAAAGTGAGCCGGAAGCAGGAGAGGAGGACCAAAGCTGTGAAGAGGTGGGAAAAGCAAAAAAACAGGAGACAGTAGGAGTCTCTATGAGTAAGTCTGAGCTAAAAGATCCATAATTGGGTGGGCAGCAAGGCAATATTGTGGCGGAGCAAGTTATAAGTGGCTCATTTTTCATACACTTTCTTAGACAAGGACAGAGAGGCGCACCATAACTGCTATCATGGTGGGCAGCACATAGAATAATAGGGTTGCACTTCTCCTTGTGTTTCTCTGGCTGTAGAAGTCTTCCTACCTATCTTTGTCCCTGCAGCCACCTCCAGTGGTAAAGCAGTGGACAATATTAGCAGAGAAAACAGAATGACCTCTACTGCAGGAGAATAGCTGCACAGAGAACGGTGGGGAAAAAAACACATGACTGCAGAGGTGAGAGAAGACTGGGGAAGAAAGACAGACAGATACAAACAGAAGAGACACAGGAGATACTCATCTTGACAGATAGGTAGAGAAGGAGGAAGAGCAGGGTGGACAGACAGAGACTGCAGAGAGCTCCTCTGCAGTAAGTGGTTATTGATTGTAAGACAAGGGCCAAGGATTCCACTGCTGGCGAACTGACACAGGATGCTGACTTTTTTTCCTTCATGTGTAATTGCAAACGCAATACAAATCCCAAGCAGAAATGCATTTAAGGGCAAGGTGAATCTGTTTAAGTGTAGATTTAAAGTGTGCAGCAAATATCACAGTTACACATAATAGCATCACGAGAACTGCACAAAAACTCTGTTGCTATGTGAGCTCTGGCACATCAATGACCTTTTCACTACTAATGATCAGAGATGGCTGTGGTTGTAACAGTAGTAGAGACAACATGAACACACACCACTTGCTTTATGCCTTCCATGCACTTCACACACACACACACACACACACACACACATAAAAAAAGGCTGCACCCCAGACATGGAAAGACCACGTCTGCCTTGCTCTTTCAAACTCTGACTGATGCAGGTGACCTTTGAAATAAACATGAGGCCAGTGCACATCCACACACACACACACCAAGGGCAATCAAGGGACAGAGAGAGATGAATCAAGATGTTTGGTTGATCTGGATTTGGATAGAATTTCAGTGGTGAAAGAAAAGTTGATTCTAGGAAGTGGTCTGAACTACCAGTCTGCTGGTCAAATGAAGAAACCAGAATATAACGTGCCTCTCAAATACATACTCTTAAAGGCACAGCATGCTGAGAAAAACATTTACTGGTTTGATGTCCTTCTTTTTTAAAGATTTTCTAAGGATTGTCATGTTAGAACCAGTCAGAACATTATATCATGGATAAAAACTACAGACACACACTCATGTGTAAAGATATTTTCTTCCCTTAGTATGACTATTTCTGTGCTGCCAACTCAAAGCATTTAGGAAATCTTTCTTCACATGTTAAGGGGAAAGGCTGATGATGACTGGGAGATGTAAGTCATTCCTGCAGAAAAGAGTTGTTCTCACTCTAAGAAGCTGGCTGATGTCACAGAACAGCTACAGAAACAGGAACTGAGCATCTCTCTCATGTTACCATTCACTTCACACTATATTGTTATTAAAAGTGTCATCAGTATTACTATGGAATATGCCATTACACACATGGGTAATCATTGTAACCACACACCTACCCAGTGCCAAAAGTCCACCACAGTGGCACAGATCTGTAGCTACTTTATAGTCAAAGGTCTTAAAAATAAGAATTATTATGGGTTATTAACTTGTATGAAACTATTTTAAGGATGGTTGGAAACCACTCTTAATCTGATGCTGTGATTCAATGTTTTGCTGATAGATTCAAATTTAAGAACTCATTGTACTTGAAAACGTGGTGCCTTTGAGGGCTGGCATAAAAGTTGGAATTTGTGAATCAGCTGCAAATTTTTCAAATTACTTGATTAATTCCATGTAGCTTTAGATTAGTTAGTCAGGTTACAGATAAACAGGGGGGTTGGTCTTTATTGTGGCTTTGCCTCTCTTCAGCATAGTAAACAGTCGATTTGCTTCAGTCCAATGAACTCAATTAGATGCTGCTTTATGGCTTATTTTACGGCATTTTAGACTGCTTTTAATGACCACATTTTTATCCAAACACTCTGTGCTCTAAAGCAAACCTTACCCTTTGATTCTTCGTGTTGTTCATCCTATTCAAATAGGAGCACTCGGCTTCCCAACTCTCCAAAACTGGCAGCACCACAGCTTTACGCAACACCAGAGTCCATTCAGCGTCCCACTCACAACGTGGAAGACCTTAACTCAGTTTTCCCTTTGAGCCACCTCCATTTGTAAACTGAATGAAACGTTCACCGAAAATCGGACGGTAATTGTCCTCTGAAGTTTCAAGAATCCGCACAGAAAACAAAAATAGCCGCAGTGTTTGGGGACGGCAGCGGTCATGTGTTTGACGCCCTCTGGTCTCTCATCGTCGTCGCTGTCCTGATAGCTCCAAATGCTCCAGTCAGGCACTCACACACTATTACGGGCACAAGGCAGGATAAAGACTGACCGACTGATGGACCAACCGAGATCCGTCTCTGTGGAGGCGGGTGCGTGTGTGCGCGCGTCACTAATCTTGTGTGTAGCTGCGCGCAGATCCTGGAGAGTGAATTGTCATTTTAAGACAGTGACTGCCGCTGCGCTGTGCACTGGGACCTCCACGGGTCCTTCGGTAGTGTGAGCCCAAGGACGTGCGCACAGATCTCTGGGATCGTGTCACCACAGATGCAGCAATGGCACAGAATGAGGCAATAGCCGTTTCCCCCCACGGAATCCCTCAAAAAAATCTAACAAAATGACAGAGGAGGACGTTAAGCTATTTGGGGAAAAACTGCCAGAAGAAGGATTTGGCAGCTCTGTGTTTGGCCAGAGTTTGAAGTGAGTTGCAAGTGTGTCAGCCTGCACTGCCCACAATGGAAAAAAAAAAGAAGCGTTTCTTTTTTAAATTATGACTCAACTTCATTTTCCTCACATGGCACTGGTCAATATGCTGGTTGCACTGCTGCACATTAGAGGCAAAACATGCACAAATACTGTCAAGTCCTTCCTTCAGTTAAATCACATCAAGATCAATATCTCTGAAGGTGATTATATATAGACAGCCAATACTTGGAATATGCATGTAATTCCACTCACAAAAAAAACATTCAAGGGAAAATAAAAATCTTCATCATCATCATCATCATCATCAACTCTTCAGTTTTTACTCTTGTCTGCTGCCTCTGTTTACTGCCTGGCCCATATGTGCACACCGGGAAGTGGCTGTGCAGCGGAGCGTGTCGCCTTGTCGACTGGTGATGTATGAGAGTGATTTGTGGGCAGACGGAAACAGAAAACACAGATGAGCTCAGCTAGAATTAGGTGTGGGAATAAAGCGAGAGGTTAGGGTGAAACAGCCGAAAGCAAATGCAAAAAATAAACATGAAGAATCAAACAAAACATTAAAACAAGTTTTTGTTTTAATATTGTCCTATCAAGATCAGTGGATCCAAATCGAACACAATATGAGCAAAGGAGAACAAGCACTTGTTTTGTTGTGTATTGTTTGTGGGTGAGCTGAGAAGTGGAATGAGATGCGCAGTCCAGAGATGCAGCAGATGACGTGTAGGAGGATCAGGATGGTAGGAAGAGAAAGCCTGTTTGTGGGCAGCTTTGGCTAATAACAACATAGCAACAAAGTCCATTTATATAGGGCAATGATACATCTGTGCATCTGGGTGGGTGAATATAGCTCTTTACCTCTAGCTAAGTGGGTGCAGAGGACATGCGCACAGCAAATACCAGCAAAATATTAACAGAATCCAACAATTTGTCTTAAATCTTGAAGAACCAATCTCTCTGATTCTTTGTTCATCTGTGTGCGTATGCAAGACATGCACAGCAAAAACAAGACAAGCCTTGATAACTTGGGACTTAAAGCTGTAAATACCTGCAGTTAATCAGATTAAGGTTTCATCAGCAGCTAGCTGGGCCAGGGAGACAGTCAGACGTGCTGTCAGAGGCAAATTTTCCCTCACTTCACGAACACGTGAGAGTCACAAAAATACGTAGAGTGAAAAAGACGAATCTTCATGGTTAGGATGAATAGATATCTGACTTAACAATATTACTGATTTTTTGGGAATGATGCCCAGTAAAGGGATTCAAATATATGCTGTAAGCATGAGTAGTGTGATGGCTGCCAAGGCCAGGGTTATGTGCCAGGAATGTTTACAGGATGCATACTTGCAGAGAGTCATCTTCATTTTTCCCATGCTGCAGGAATGATAGCATCACTTCCAGTGTCATTACACTGCATTTCACAGGATGAGAGGACATTCCTGCAGCCAGACTCAAACCTCATCAGTCCTCTCCCTTCTGAGACTCCAGCACTTCCTATTGACTTACTGACAAACAGACTTCTTCCCCAAACAAGCATTCTTCTTCCTCTGCTGCTGCAATGTCCTCAAGATCCCTTCCTTCCTACTGTAGACCCTTATTGTAGCCATGTGTCTAATTATAGTTTCATTTTAGTTTCTTTTCATGATATTGAAAAGGAATTATATCTTAATCATGGCCTAGAGAGTGCAGTAAAAATTCACACTCTCAGTTGGTTTGTGCAGATCTGAATCTGGTGAATTTGTTGACAGGAGCTGTTCAGGGGAAAGGCCTGAGTTTTTCTTGCACATATTTTAAGTGCTTTTTTTCCCCAAAGCTTTTTGTTTGAATGAAAGGTCTTGGGGTAGTGACCCAAAGGAAAGCACTGAAGCACAGAAGTAAGCTTCAAATACTTTACTGCCTAAAGGAGCCAGGAGGAAAAATAAGGATGTGAATATTTTGAAATAATATAAATCACTGCAGTAACAAAGATAAAAAAACATATCATAAAGGTATTCCTATATTCTATAAAGCCATATGGATGACACAAGCTCATGTACTTTTATTTCATGTATTCCCTCCCGTGCAGAGCAAGGCAACGTCCACAAATATGCAAGCTGATTCACTGTCATCTTTATGCTCACTGTAACTTATGTCCATAAAACAGTGTCCATGAGTAACTGTTGTGGTTTTGTCTTGTGCAAGGACCATGAGGCATGCATAGACTTGCTTTGCTTCAGTGAGACTGTTGTCAAACCTCAAGTATATGCTGGGAGTGTCCCAGACACACCAAATAAATATGACGTCATCACACTACAGTTATCATGTATATGAGATGATATTTGTCCAGACCTCTGAGTTTAGTCCGTAATGGCTAATTCATGCTTTCCATGCGTATTCCATGAGCCTGTGAAGGTCCACATGACGTAAAGTTTGTCATCCACCCAAGTCCACGAGGAGAACACCTGTGCAGACATCTGTGTGTGGCTCATGATGTGAGGAGGATTCACTGGTTTTAAATAAGAGTACGATGATAAACAGACAGCAGTGCTCAAATCCTTACAAGAATTTAATCTATTTTCTCATATATCCACATGCCACATCTCATCTACTGAAGCCATGAAACGGCAAACACTGTTGATATACCACTTCCATATAGACCATCATGTGACATACAGTGTCTAAAGTGTCTTGTTTTGAACGAAAATTATGCAAGATACATCAACAGTGATCACTTTCAGATATATCTTGGCTGTCAGTGCTTATAATCTCTCAGCGACAGCTGTAGTCAGCAATGAGTAGTGTGTGTGTTATTCTGTGGGCCTAAAATAGAGTCTAAATAAACTTATATGAGTAGTTACATAATAACCAAGAAAAAAACCTGTGTCCACTGACATACTGACCAATGACACAGTGTTTCAGAGGAGCTCGGTGTACCAAGTGTTAGTGGTGTCTGTCTCTGCCAATCACATTAAGCCATGCTCCTCTCTACAACTTACAAAAATGCTTGTACAGTTTCTTATTCAGTTCCAGAGAAGATGGATTAACCTTTTCATCTCCTACAATGACTAGATTAGAAACACATAAACTAACATATGGACACACCCTTCAACTCTGACAGCCTATGGAGGTTCTTTTTAAATAGCTTTACTAAAGCAGGAGCAAAGGAGGACACAGAGGGCGTCAAAGCAGCGCATGTGTGTGTGTGTGTATGCACATGAGATGGGAGCAAAGAGAAGAAAAGGCCCCGTCAAATGCATTCACCCCCCTCCCTCGTACATACACTAACTCTCTCTCTCTCTCTCTCTCCCTCTCGCTCTCTCTCTCGCTCTCTCTCTCTCTCAGTGTGACCCTGAGCTTTCGACCCTAAGGACCAAACATAACATCATCTCGAGAGTTTGTTCCACTGATCTCATGGTGAAACAGAGAGGCTAACTTCTTCTCTGGGGGGACACGCAGCTCAGCCATGCCTATCAGCACCTCATTCCACAACAAGAGGCCCCTTTCAGCAGCCTCAGCCCTCAGATCTACCTCAGACTTTAAGCCCTGGCTCCTGCTGACCCGCCTCCAAACCGTGGAATTCCCCTGTGACAGTTCACATTTAGGTTTCCCCCAAACAGCACAGCCATCCATCTTGTCAAGGCTCAGCCTTCACCAACACACGTCACTTAAATACATGAACAAACACTTGATTTGTGTCACTTTATATACTGCATGATAAAATCACTGCCAAGATTAAAGCATCAATGACATCATTAAGTCTCACAGACGCAATGAAAATTAGACATGGAGACAGTAACGTCATTGCATCATATAAAAGACAGAGCAAAGAGATCTTTTGTGTCCTTGATGAAAGCAGAATAAACTCTCAGATGGTCAGACAACAGCCCTGCAAGTGCTGACAGAGTTGTTCCACCTGCCAAACACAAACACCCACCAGTGACACCAGGTCAGATACATGCAGCCCCACAGTGGCCAGGGATCCTGCAGTGAGCAGTGATTCAATTAGACACTTTGGCTCGCAGCTTAAACACACACACATGCTGCCCCAGAAGACACAGTCTTCAGTTTATTGTTGACGCTACTCATGCTGCAGGGGAATGGATTATTTTAATGGAGATAATAGTTCCTTCTTTACACTTGTTCTCCACCTCCACCTACTCTCTCTGTTCCAGGTCACTCTCAGTGGACTGGCACATTGTTGAGGGATCAGAGGTCAGAAATAGACTCAATCTATACATGCAAACTCCTACACACAAACCTCACAGGAAACAAACCCATAACACTGTGCAGACTTTATCTGATGAGCTGGGATGTATGCATCAGGCAGCTCTGAGCGTAAATTGTATCCATATGGAGAAAACACAAAAGCAACATGTACAGGCTTAATTAAACACATTTAACCAATGTTCTTTTTTCTCACACAACCATCTGACAACCAGTCTGTGTCACCAGCTTGCATCTGCAAAACATCTTCAGATGTTTTTAATTACATTTGGTACAAAGAAACACTTTTTTTCCCCAAATATCTCCATTTGGAAATGGTGAGCTGCGTGCTTGTAAACACAATAGCTGTGTCTCAGTTCAGGGGTTTGAATCCATCAGGGTTACGGCCTTCACTAAAAGAAAGCCGTATTCTATGCCACACTCGACGGAGCCTTCAAACTGAGATGGCCTTGTCCTGCCGCTGTGATGGAATCCATCTTAAATGCATCAAAGGGTGCGTATTGACACTCAGTTAATAAACCAAAGAGTTTCAAATCAAAATCTGTAGCCTTAACTAATGCCTGCAATCTCACATCACACAGCTTAAATGAATCCAATTCTATTTTCTGCTGCTGCAAAAAACACCTTAAACTACTAATGTGATAAAATCTGTGAGCATGTTCAGGTGAGAAAAGACTGGAGGGGCAGGATTAAAGAAAAGTGAGGGAACAAAGGACCGACGCTGAATCAGAGGCAGGAGAGTGGAATAATGAGAGTTTCAGGCAGAGATAGTGGGACAGTGAAGCAGGCTGCAAAGGAGCAGGCAGGCAGGTTGGTGTTCCAATAACAACACCTTTGGCATGGTGTTTTCTCCTTCTTGCTCTCCTGGCTCATTCCTGTTGTTTTTCAAAGGAAGCTGGCTCAGGCTGCAGCATCTCACGGGTTCCTGCTCACACAGAGGTGCCTATTCAGACCTGTGCTACTGCTCCTAACCGCTGACTGGGCGATGGCTGGTGTGAGGACTGAAGTACACACAGGCGTCCAGCACTGTGGTATAACATCCAGGGGGGTGATGATGAGGAATGCTGGGTGCAGAGGTAAGGTGGGCAGCCAGCTGATTTGGACTGTAGTCAGTAAAATTTGAGCTTGGTTGAAAGCTAGATGTGCAACTCTAAGACAGAGTGGAGGGAGTGTGTGATGTGATACAAAGCCCCCTTTTTCCTCCACCTCAAACACACACACACACATCCACCCTGCCTTTGGCATTCTGCACTGGAAGAACTGGAACCTACTGTAGCGATCCATAGTACGGGTGCCAAAGACACACTAATAACACACAACATACACACCAAACAGACTAAAATATATGTATACTTCTAAGTAAACATGGCTATTCCTGGTAATGTTGGGCTTGCGCTGCTGTGTAAAACACCTTCATCTAATTCAAAACAAATGATAGTAGTCCATTAAAAAGCTTCACTGAAGCACTGAAATCCATGGTGATAAACCTGCAGCCTCTAATTAAACTAATGCTTATATAGCTTACAGTATTGGTTTATTACTCTTTGCAAATATTTACTTACGCACTCTCAGGAGCACACACAGTGGGATGCAGTGTTCTGTTAGGGAGGAATGTGTTTTGGCTCAGACATGATTTGTGTGTATCACAAGAAAACAACTGCTGTTACCTTTAGAACACCTTCTACTTGTGTCTGGTGTAACTCAGGCTTACCCTAACAGCCTCCCAGCTGAACTAACATGCAGATTTTAACTGCTAACTGACTGCTCCATGCAAAAGGGAGCCAGAAATACAAAAGCAGATAAGCAGTTTAATGGTACAGAAATGAAATGTCGATAGGCCAGGAAAGCAATCTTTACATTTCCCATTCCAAAAAAGACTAACATTTGCTCTTACAATAAAATTTATCAGTGGGGTAGAGATTCATCATTTCACTTACAGGGCACAAGAATATACTGGTTTACTGTCTCAACACAGGCAGGGATTAACTGCTGTCAATTTAGCCTTTGCCCCTCAAGGACCTCCACCGTTTGGAAAGTATGAGGTGGGCTCTAAAGGGACTGGAGTAGGAGTCAAGAAATTTCTGTTAGACTTAAGACGACTTTATCTTGGTAATCGAAAAGGTATTTCTGTGGAGATTCTAGAAGAGGCACTGATCTCACTGTGTGTGCTACTTCTGATAAGTCCTGTGCAATTAAACAGTCAAGGCGGCTTGACCATCGGTCAGAGACCAAATGAAGACAAGCTGTATGGGTACCATCCAGTGGGTTTATTTATGGCCTGTATGCAGCGTCTAGAATCTGTAAAAATATCTGAGGCACTGCCAGAGCTAAGTTTAGGTTTTGGGAGCGTGTGAGAGGTCAAACATGAGTCTCAGATGAGACAGCAAAAAACGCCCATGACCCCAGCCCATGTGCACTCTCCAGGGTGAGAGATGAGTTACCACACCCATAACATGTGAGGTTAACTCTTTTTGCTAAAAATAATTGATAAATACATGACATCTGCCATTTGGCAGCCTGCAATTCTGAGTGATCTTCAAGTATTGAATTCTTAGACTTTTTGACCAACACTTCAACTTTGCCATTTCACAAGCACATGATTTTATTTGTCCTCTTATCTCAGTTTGTGTTCTCCACACAAAAAGTGATGGGTCCCGTCTGTCTCAACAAATACAGCAGCTGCACCAGAACCCCAAAAGGGAATCTCTTTAATCTTTCATTAGATGATATCATTGGCGTGATCAGCAGCTGCAACCAGATAACACACTCACACTTACACATAAGGGGAGAATTGAGATTTCACAAACAACGGCTGACTGGCAATGCTCAACACAAATCCTGCCCTTATAACGCTGAAAAAACACATGACCTCACAATCCCATTTACAATTGTGGACATTTAACTGTGTGATGCAGGCTAAAATTAGATCAGGGGGAAAGTGTCCATCTTTGGCCTTTGGACTGTTAGGGGGAAAGGACAGAGGGGCAGAGACTGGGGTAATGAAGAAGGCTGGGAACTGGAAGGGAGCATTGTAAGTAAATAAGTAAATAAGAAAAAAAAACACTGTTAATGTAGTGACAGGAAGTGGGCCACATGTGTATATCAATGGGTTCAATGACATCACGTTGTCTCTCCCGGTGGGAAACAGCAATTACACATGACCATTTCCTGTTTCCCATCAGCCACTTCTCTTGTGAGGAAAATCCTGTATCCTGCTGCACCAAAAAAATGCTATTTACACTCTACATGTAAAGAAGTAGCAATCTTATGTGCCCCACAGGAGAGGAAGACAAAAACAGAACTACTGTGCTGAAGCCAAGAATGTAACTGTTCTAACAGACTTGTTAAAACCTGAAGAGCAAAAATGTCACTTCCTATGGAGCTTGAAAAAACACAATGGACTGTTCTCGCTCTCTCCCTCTTTCCTGACACAGCAATCATACAAGCCTGAGGAATGCTAGAACTTCAATGTATGTGCACTGGTCTCCCTTTTTAATTTTCTTTTCAAATGAAAGACTCTCTTATCTTCTGAGCTGTATATGTCATGAGTATATGTGTTTGAGCAGGAGAGTGGCTTACAGGTGGTACATTGCTGCAGTGGGTGTACAAAGGGAGGAGAATAGGGTTTACAGTGTAATAACTGTCCTGATGACCAAACAGTACAGTTATGAAATTCCCCAGAGCCAAAAAAAATTCATCCATAGCTGCAGTTGAAATTACAGTTGGATCGTGGGCATTGCTGCTCAGTCACATACAAAGAATCCCTGTCTCATAAACCCACCCAGGCAGAAAAGACATGGGGGGAGGGAATGAAGGAGCATGTGAGCAAACAAGTTTACCAGCAAAAATAATCCAGCAAGACCATCCGATAAACTGAAATTCTCACTGAATTCCCCATGAAGAAGCAACAAAGACATTTTCCCACATGGCTAAATAAGGGTCCAT
>JAVQJX010200504.1:0-14050 GCA_036025115.1 Ambassis agassizii
GAAGTCAAGTCATAATACAGTTACACTTAAAATACCTTGAGCATGTGCATGATTTATTAACTGATCTCCCTTGTTGCTGAATTCTTGTATTCCCTTACCATTTTACTGACATTCCTGACATTTATTTATGTGCATATGCGTCAGTAGGTCAGGAATTTACTTGCTCTGTCTCCTGATTTGGTTGCAAAATGTCAGCATTTGGTCAAAGTCTGGAGCACCAAGCCAGAAAATAAAGTTTTTAATCGGCGGTATCTAACATGAGCAAACTATTTCCCGGCAATATATGTGCAAACTTTGTAGTGGCAAAGTAATTTCATTTCATTAAAAAAACAAAAAACAAAAAAACAAAACAAACCCCCCCCACAAATTTCCTGAAAAAAAAGCCAGTTTGCCATCAGACTGACAGCGCTATGCAAAGCAGGTTAAAGGGAATGTGTGGTGCCTACTTTCTTATTTGAAGTGTGAGGAGAAGGGTAGTCCACTCTGTGTCCTGCAGCTTCTATGATGAATGAAATATTCTCTATTCGTGGACCACAAACCAGAGAGGACCCCAAAAGAACAGTCCATTTGCTAAGGTCATCACATGCCTGGGGACAACACAGACAGCAAAAGAAAGAATCACTCCAAACATTAGAGGGCATTCACACTGAATAGTTGTTAGTGACAAGAGCTACCAAACACTTTGAGCAAAGCAAGAACATCAGTCATTTATAAATTGGTAAAATGCAGGGTTAGATATGGATAAGACAAATCACGGAATCATAAAGTAACTCTCATTGTGAGCAAAATAAATTTATTTTAATTTCCCCAACATACATTTATTGCTCTGGGCCACAATCTCAGTTGATTTATTTCAACCTGGGTTTCCATGACCTGCTTTTTATACAAATTCGCAAGGTACTGTATCAAGAAAAATGCAAATGATGGTATACTGTCTTGGGGGGGAGAGCATAGTCAGTGGTATGCTTGTGTATGCATGTGTGTAATATAATGGTAGGGGAAACACTGATTAGGGCACTTTTTCAAATTCAAAGATTTCAATTCAAAGAGGTTTATTCGTCACATGCACAGTTATACATTACAGTACAATTGTACAGTGAGATGTTTTCTGTACCTGCATTCTTCAAGAATAAAGACAGAATAAGGTAAAAGATTTATATGTATAAAATAGAATAAAAAAAAAGGATGCATCTTAAGAATTAAACAAAATAATAAGAATAGCAGCATATATTTATATTGTGCAAATAGGAGGTGAGAAGTGGCTTTTGTTTTCAGAGTTGAGCAAGCGGACAGCCAGGGGGAAGAAACTCTTCTTCAGCCTCTCAGTCTGAGTCCTCAGGCAGCAGAAGCACCGGCCTGATGGCAGTGGAGAGAAGAGAGAGTGTGCGGGGTGGCTGATCCTCATAGCCCATGACCTGCAATGTACCGCAACGTACCGCCTTTTTAAGAGGTCCTGCTTTGTGCAGTTCCCCATCCACACAGGATGCTCTCAATGGTGCAGGTGTAAAAGTTCTTCAGCACCCTGAGAGGAAGCTTCAAGTCTCTCAGTCGTCGCTGTCTGGCCTTCTTCACAGTTGTTGTGATGTGCTGAGTCCAGGTCAGGTCATGTGAGGTTCTGATGGGATTCTTTGCTGCCATATTGGTCTTTTATTCTATAATCTATTGCACAATTGGATGACACAGGAAATTCACATGTTTGTTCATCACTTGTTCTTTGCATTAATACTTATGGACTCTTTATACTTAGTTGTGTTTCACTTCTGCTCTCAGATTGTTTCTGGCCATGTCCTCGTTGATGCTGCTCACTCAGAGACTCACCTCGGTGTCTCTGGACCTCCAGGAGAAACGAGTGCCACCAACATGTGACCCATCATGCAGAGATAAGGCTCATGTGATGCTCCTCCCGCTCATCAGCTACACGCTCGGCTTCACCACGCTGCTCGGTGGTCCTTTGTGCTCATACAGCCGATTCCTATCAGTGATGGAGGGAATGGACTTCAGCTCAGCTCCGTCCTGTCCACTGGGAGTGCTCCTCCTGAAGCTGGTGCAGGTGTTAGTGCTGGAGTGTGTTCGCTGTTGTCTCATCAGTTTTCTGAAATATCACCCCTACAATCCTGTCAGCTCCTCTACCCTGTTCGGCACACTGTGGGTCTGGTGTCTTGCTCTGGTTTTTAGGATGCAGTATTACACCCACTGGAGAGTCAGTGAAGCTCTCAACAATACAGCTGGCTTTGGATCATGGGATAGTTCCTCTTTCTCCTCCACAGAATGGAGCGGCCTGTCTGATGGAGATATTTGGATCACTGAGGCGTCGAGTCGTATGTCACAGTTTGCCCGTCGATGGAACGTCACAACAGCGTTGTGGCTGCGCAGACTGATTTACATGAGGTGCCAACGTTTCCCATTGTTCATGACTTTTACTTTCTCACTGTGGTGGCACGGATTACACTTAGGTCACTTTGTGGGGTTTTTAACCTGGGCAGCGACAGTGAAAGCAGACTATCACATACACAGGAACATGCACACAAATCTTACACCAGCATGGAGGAAAGCATGCATGTTGTTGGGCTGGTTTAACACACAAATGATTGTTACTTTTGTTGTTATAGTTGTAGAATTAAGAGACATGTCAGGCGTCAGACTTTTGTTTTCAACATATATTGGTCTGTTTCCATTCTTTAATGTATTTTTGTTTTTCGTATCATAATAAACTCAGGCTGGATTAGAAAACTGTAAAGTAATGCTGCCTTCACATGAAATGGGAAAGATGATCCTCACGAGTGCGTTGTGTTCAAGTGGTTTTGATGTCATAGTCAAGTGACTTGTTACTTGTTGACAAAAAAAAGTTTGTCTCTGGCAAAATGCAGCCAAAGAGCTCTGCTTCCCATAATCCTTTGCTTTAGTAGACAGTTGACTTGATGTTGATAATTTGTTGAACAGCAATGATGCAGCTTGTAAATAAATGATTAAAATTGTTTGTCACAGCACTCTGTAGGCTACAAACTAACCAACCAATAACAGCAGAGAACGTTTTTCACAGAATGTTTACCATTCATGACAATTTCGCTGCTCTCCACCATGTTGAAATGTCAAAGTTTATCTCATCTCAGCAGCTCATGTATCTAACAAATCTTCCAGCTTTCCGGTGGAAATTACGACTTGAGTGGCTGTTCATGTACCGGTTTTTGGTATTTACCATAATTACAATACTATGTGAAAGCAGCATTGGAAACACCATGAGTTTCGGAATCATACTGCCCCCTGCTGGTGTATTTTTGTAGTATTTTTTGTAATCAATAAGTGTAGGTCCTGTTTTAAGAGCAAAGAAAGCCAAAAAGTTTTATTTTATGGGTTTAAAACACACAATATAGCAAAATATATGCACAGATTATCTCATCTGCTCTTCGTTTTGCAGCAAAGTCTCTCTCCGTCCTTTCCATAAATTACCCGTTACAATCCCTAAAAATAACAACAGTCCAAGGTTTCTGTTTGAGACGAACTGCTTCCAGCAGTTTTCAGGTTTGTTGATGTCCAGTGTGTAAATCTAAAAGAGAGGGAGTTTAAAAATAATGACATTTAAATAGAAGCTTGCACACATCTACACATTATACCACCATCATCCTCACCTGGTGTGCTAAGTGAGTGGCCACAGTGCCCAGGACAGCATAGTAAGGGAAGGTCTGTCCGGCATTGATCCCAGCTACAAGCAGTCCTGACATCATAGCCACTGTGAAGCCACACAGCCACGGTTTGGTTTGCTCCTGGAACCTCAGAGCGGTCGACTTCACCCCCACCTTGATGTCATCCTCCTTATCCTGGTAATCAAAGACAGAACAGCTTATTTTCATCTTTATGTTCTGGAGATACTCATACAGACATCATACAACTGATACTGTATTTGTAAATGCCCCATAGCTTTCTGTAAATTGTGGTGATTTTTACATGTATTTTGGTTCATTATAATAATGAAACTTGCTGTAAATGTTAAATAGTTACTACAACAAAAGTGCCTTTTTCCACACTGTCTGTATATTGTGTTTTGTCTCTTTCAGGGTCACCACTTAATCATGTATTTCCACATGTGTGTATCCTCGACATCTTCTTTTCTCACCCCAACTAACTTCATGTTCTTATCTTCCTCTTGTCTTGTTTTTAATCAACTACATTAAACTTAAAAAAAAACTACAGGAACTAACCTGATGTGCATATATGGTGTCATAGAACAAAGTCCACATCACTCCTGAGAAATACAGCGGGAGGCAGACGGACCAATCACAGCAGCCCTTAACAGCGGACCAGCCGAGCAGAGCACCCCAGTTGAAAGTGAGTCCTAAAGTAATGGAACAGCAGACTGGAGTTCAGCTCTGATGATGAAGAGAATTATGATATGCACAACAGCACAGGATCACTGTTTACAACACATACCCAAAATAAACTGAGGCCAGTAAGTGATCCTCTTCATCAGTGGGTAGATGATGACAAGAGATAATGAAGCAGCACCCAGAGCGATGCTGTGAGGAGATCGTTTACAAAGTGACTCTGCATTGATAATGACTTTGCATTAACACACTGGAAGTGATTCATCTACATAAACAGTTGAGTCCAGTGTTTACTGAAGGTTAGTGCCACTGTACCTGTAATAGTTGAGACACAAGAGAACCCCAAGTGCAAGAGAGAGCTGCCCTCCCAGGAAGACTAGTGCCTGTGAGCGAGAAATCTGTCCTGATGCGATGGGTCTACACGCAGTCCTGGACACCTGGACAAAATGATCCAAGACTTAAATTAATATGTAGTTTGCATTAAATTAAAAATGAAAAAAAAAAATTCACATTCATCTCATACTTTTTTGTCAAAGTCTTTATCCCACATGTCGTTGATGGTGCAGCCGGCCCCTCTCATTAGCAGAGCACCTGTTCCAAACAGAGTGAGCATTCCCAGATGTGGGAGGCATCCAGGGTCAGCAGCCAGAGCGATGCTCCACGTACACGGGAGGTACAGCAGCCATGTGCCTACAGTACAGATGTAAGAAACATCATAAGGAAAGGCTGCTACATGTGTCAGCTTGTGGTGATGATTAAATTACAAACCAATAGGTTTGTCCAGCCTCATCAGTCGGAGGTATGGCTGGACAGCTGCTGGTGCTGCATTCACAATAGTAGCAGCTGATAAACTGAATGATCTTCTCCCACTCGGCTGTGCTGCTGGGCGGACAGACAACACAGTGGACTCTGTGTAGAAACCATTCTTAGTCCTTATTCCTTCCCTTTGATTGACACAGTTTGAGAATGTAGAGAGGCAGGCATGTGTTCCACAGTGAATCCTCCTCAGTGCGTTCAGAGTTAACTGGCTGCTCAGCTTAGCGTGCAGCATGGTGTCTCTCTGAAGTCATATAAGCTTCTTTTTTAACTTGCCGAATGGTACCATTGAACACACACAGCGGTTTAACAAGCAATCTGCTACAACAGGCGTTTTCTTTTGTACAACAGTGAATGAAGTGAACAAAGACAGAGGTGAATGTCAGGAGGCTAACACTGTCACTGCCGTGTTGTTTTAGCTTTTACGACAGTTGACTGCGGCTAATACTAAAACTAATTAAAGCTAAAACTAATTATTGATGCAGCGAAACCTACTTAAACTTATGGATTACAGTATATATATTTTTAGAGGCTAACCATAATACAGTTGACCATTATCAGGTCTTTGCCACCTAGACCGTGTGGTCGTTCCCGATGACACTTCCTTGTTGTGGTACGCCCCGCATTATGCTCCGGAGGAAACGATGTCAGGGCCCGGAACTTCCGAGGTTTACGGAAGTTGACGCATAAGCTATTTTCCCCCGTCCTTTCGTTATAACCGCACCACTAATTAATTAATTAATTTAACATTAATTAACATTAATTAATTTAACATTAATTAATTCGCCAAATTATTTTTCTTTTGGACAAACTAATATACATAGTTGAATTGCCGTGTTTGTGATCTAGTATATATTCCTATATGCCCCAATTTTATTTTTTATTTAGTGAAACCACAAAGTATATTTTTAAATAATTTTAAACGCTGAGCGCTAAACTAACTTTTATTTTTATTTTTATGGTTAATCGAGTTTTGACGGAAGTGACGTAATAGCCACCGACGCTTTACTGGTCGGAGCGGAAGGAGAAGCAAGAGAGTGTTGCACTCGCGGGAAAAATGGCGGAAACGTGTAGTCGCTGCTTGTTATCATCACCAGCGATTCAAAACATTGCCTAAATCTGTGGTTGCTGCTTGTGTGAGTACATAATCTATGCATACGGAGTTAAATGTGTGCTTTATTAAGTAAGATTGTGTTTAAAACCCCTGTCTTGTTTATTCAATTTGGATCCGATTTCCTTCCTGTTGTGCGTATCAGACTGAAAGTTAAATAAACAAACTGAGTAGTTTTTTTTTTACTGCTTGATCAGCTTTAAACCTTAAATAATGTTATTCTTTTAATTTTTAAAGTGTGTCTTTACACGTGAGGCTCTGAGTAGAGAAAGTACAACAAGATGCAAAACGGTATGTGTTAAATCAACTGTCTTACTGTCGTCAGCTTAAGATGAGTAGTTGATGGTGTCTGTCGTTCGTCTGCTCAGATTCAGTGCAACTTTCCCCATCTGACCACGTCAAGCATGTCAACAATGGAGCTGTCTCTCAAGAATCCTTTCAGTGTGGACACTGTATACTGATCTTCAAATCTAAAGTTTATCTTTTTGAGCATCTCAACAAGGTGCATGGATTTGATGTGGATGCTGCTCAGAGAGATGCTGGCTTGAACAGTTCTCAGGCTAAAAAAATCAGTGCAGACAATAGCAGAGACTATTTAAAATGCCAGCACTGTGATTTTAGAACACGTAGTCTGGATGTTTTAAACGAACATGTGAACCGAAAATGCCGGGGAACGTCTAAAAATCTCAAAGGAAGCGGAAACAGTTTTGAAAACACTGACGGCTTGACAAAACAACATGATGAAGCTGCAGGAGCAGAAGAGATTTCCTCAGTTCTTTCTACCTCGAAAAACAAACCTAGCTCATCCAAGGACCTAAAAACATACAAGAGGCCTTTACAACCCATCACCAAGTACTTTTCAACACCCGTGTCAAATGAGGAAACCCCTGAAATGTCAGCTGATGGCACCACAGGAACCCTCATTTTACAGGACTCTCCGTCAAGCTCCAACCCAAACAGCAGTGGTGTGTTTAAAGTCACAGCAAAGTCCATGATTGACATCACTAGTGAAAGTAAATCTTACCTCTGTTCACAAACTGAAAACTTTTTTACTGCTGACATGAAACCACAGAAGCTCAGGGAACATTTTAAAGAAACAGAACTTGACAACGCTCATAAGAGGACCAAAAAGGTTGACGGTCACCCGGTGAAAAAGGCTAAATTAGACGATGTAGAGGTAAAGCGGCCTGAGAAAGAAACTGCAAATAAAAAATTAGCATTTGAATTTAGTGAAGATGAGGAAGAAAAGAAGGCTGCTCGCATTAATGGAGCTGCAGAAAGCCCTAAAATGTATTCTTGTAAGCACTGTGACTACAGTAATGTGGACATCGCGAGTCTGTCGTCCCATTACCAGGACGACCACCCTTACATCCGATGTAATGCTGTCTACATCCAGGACTCGCATGATCAAAGTGCAACCTTCCGTTGTCTCAAGTGTCCCGTTGAGTTTTTAAGCCCGTCTGACCTCAAACGGCACTACGTTAAAAATCATCCAGAGGCGCCGGATATCTTCACCATGAAATCACGTGAGCTCAGTTTACTTTTTAAATGTTTTGTGTGTCAGTTTACAACAAACATATTGAAATCCTTGAAAAACCATTACAAAGAAAATCATGCAACTCTTGAAGTAGATAATTCTTTGTTGTTTTGCCGTTACTCTGTCGTTGGGAGCCAGGAGGAGTCATCTCATTTGAATATATGTGAAAATACAGACTCTCCAGAAAGAACAGAAGCAATTTCTTCCAAGAGTGCATCATGTAAAGACACAGAAGCTGCAGCATCACCTCAACACAGTGGGGAAGACTTGTATAAATGCAGCAAATGTAAGTTTTGTCATAAATCGGCTGTTGTTATGCAAGTTCACTACCAAAAATACCACCCAGACAAAGAAGTTACTATAGATAAAATCAAACGGTCAGCTCAGGTTACGCCTGAGAAGTCTCCAAATTCAACAGTAAAGGTTGCGACAACACAGAGCAGCTCGGATACGTCCAAGGAAAAAAAAGACAAAGCCAAGGCGCAGGAGACGAACACGTCGCTTTCCCCCAAAACAAAGACGGTGGAACCCGCGGAGGACGGAAGTAAGACAAAGAGGCTGCTTATCAAGCGCAAAAGGGAATCCAGTCCTCCTGCTGACAGCTCGTTTTATCGTGACACAAGTGACAGAAGCTTCAGTAGGCATCATAATGCAAAGCATTCTGTGCACACGCCCATAAATACTAAAGAGAGCCCGGGGTTTAGTGGCGAAGTGCAGAGAAAGAAACATCGCAGTGATGCTGAGACCTCCACAAGGACTTCATCTCCTCACTCCAAAACTAAGAAACCATCATCAGCAGGTGCTTCTAAAAATATATACATGCATGCTGAAAATTTGTTTTACTGCTACAAATGCAACTATGGAAATCCATCGATATTTGGAGTAATGACCCATCAAGCTAAAACTCACCAAGGCATAAATACCAGCGGAAAGCATGTGTCTACATACAGCGCTGTGATCCGTGAGGAAATTAAAAAAAGTAAACTGAATCCAAAGGATTCCTCATTTTCGACTCTTCTACCTCTGCCTCTCATGAACAAAGGGGATGAAAAGATGTTTTTCTGCCACTTTTGCAACTACAGAAAGAGTACTGTGAGTCAGGTAGTGAACCATTACAGCAGAAGACATCACGGATTTGAGGTCCTCCCTTCACAAATCCAGCAGTACACTTCTATGGTTCTAAAGGAGACGGAGAAACTGCAGCCAAAATCATCAGGAAACCACCAACGAGTCAGTCGTGAGGAGTCACCGGAGAGGAGAGGAGAAAATTCGAGTCAAAAAATGAAGAAGCTTTCCGAGAAGCTGGTGGTTTCTGCTTCAACATCAGCACAGCTGACACGAAGGAGCCTTCAGTGCTTCAGATGTACATTCAGCACTCAGTATGTGTACATGTTGAAGAAGCATCTAAGGAAAATCCACAATTCCAAGTGGACAGTCACACAGGTTTTAAGAGCATGTTTCAGAAAAGGAATGTTACAGCCAGGCTATCACTGTGAGCTGTGTGTTTTCTCACATGATAAAGCAGCAGAGGTCTACATGCACTACAAGGAACATCACCAAAGAAGCAAGTCGAGTATCGAGTTTGTAAGCACTCGGTTATACGCAGGCCCTGTGACGTCCTCTCTGAAAGAGAAGAAACAAAAGTGTGCAGAAAAACAAGAGTTGTTTGATTCCTACCAAGTGCCTCTTGAATTTGATAAGTCATTTGATGACGTAACAGCGTCTCCTACATTGTTCAAGTGTCCTTACTGCTCTGCAAGTTTTAACACCAAGCGCGGTCTCACCATTCACTGTGGAATTAAACATGTCCTGACAGAAAATTCAGAGGAAAAGCAACAAGAAGCGTCGGTCCAAACACGCGTCCAGGTCTTCAAATGTCTGCACTGCACCTACGTCAGTACCTCTTATCATGGAGGCGTCACTCACACAAAGATGAAGCATCCTTCCCTCTCGTCCAGAGTGGACAGTCTCCATGTGGATTCAAGGCACATCAAACACTGCAATGACAAAAGAATCGGTGCTGATGGGAGTCTGAAGCTGAGCGGGCACATGTGTGGAACCTGCTCAAAAGTCTGCGCGTCGCCGGAACTCCTGAGGAAGCACTGCGAGAAGAAACATAAAGAGGCCAACTGTGCGTTTAAACCAGCAGCTGGAGGGAAAAGACAGCTGTCCATATTAAAGGCTTCGTTTTTAAATAAGAAAATATACACGCAGATTAAGTGTCAGCACTGTTCTTATAAGTGCAGCACAAAAATTGCACTTATCCGCCACGTGCGTGTTCACCACATGAACGCCGTCGCAAAGGATGGCGGTTACATGTGTGTCCTGTGTTCCAGACCGTATTACAGGAAGCGGCGTCTTTCAGACCATTATTCAATCAAGCATGGAAAAGATGCGCATTTAAAATACTTTGTACCCATATATGGGCCGGTGTCAAACTCTCCTAACCGCCTCTCAACGCAGCAGCTGCAAAAACCCAAAACAAAACAAATATTAGTTTACAAGTGTCCAAGCTGTCCGTATGTGAACGCCAGCTACCACGGCACGCTCACTCACTGCCAGATGAAGCATCCGGCGCTCACAGTGAGGGCAGACGAGCTTCAGACATGTGAAATACTGTTAACCAATTTTGTCAAATGTGACGTGGGGAAAAGTTCCAATGAAAGAGGGTACATGTGCAGAAAATGTCCGCAAATTCATGCCTCGCTGAAAAAACTGAAAATGCACTGTTTGAAGAGCCACGATGCATCAGACGCTTCTGAGATCACACTTGAAATTGAAAAGCTTCAAAGCCCTAAGGGGTCAGTGTCACAGGCTTCCCCGATCCAAAACAAAACTCCAGAAAGAGGACACGACGGCCGCTCAGACTCTCCTGAGATCAGTCCGTCAAACTCACCGTCAGGACAGAAAAACATGCTGTACAGGTGTCAGCTGTGTAACTATAAAGGCTATTACAGAAGGTACCTGCAGAGTCACTACAAAAAGGCTCACAAACTGGACGCACAAAGTGTAAGCAAGCTGCTGGAGAAGTATAACAAAACTAAAAAGGCCAACGTCCTGCCTCAGTCTGACCAAGCTGCCACATGTAAGAAATGTCCCAACCTGACATTCAAGTCATCTGCGCTGCTCATCGAGCACTACAGCTCTTCTCACTGCATATTGGACTTCACAGTGTTGTCATTAGGACTCAAGCATAAAAGTACAGGAGCTTACAAATGTGTCCACTGTGACATGCATTTAAATGGAACAAGAAAACTGGCCTTTCACCTGGATCGCCACAAAGAGAGGAGGACGCTGAAGGCAGCCACCGCATCACCAGAACAAAAGAAGTCCCTCACAGTAAGTTCACTGTCAGAATCATTTTCCACGCTCTATTTAAAAATGTGTCCACCATCACTGTGTCTCATTTTCAGTTCTCCTGGAATGAGGACCTTCCCACATTAGAAACCACGGACGAGCTCACCAAGTGGAACGTGACACCCGCTCGGACCTTCAGTATACCCGCCAGTCCTCTTTCGTCTCCTTCAGAAGTCGCCGACGTGGACCGATCAGAGCCAGAGTCCAGATACTCGTGTAAACAGTGCAGGCGGACGTTCATGTCCCTGAAAGGTCTGCGTACACATGAGCGCAGCCACGCAGCCATGGCAGCCATCAAGAAAATGGACAAAGTGTCCGTCTCAAGCTTAAAGGAGAAGTAAGACTTTTTTATTCTTATCTGTAAGGGACTCAAAATGTCTTTGTAACCTTACAAAGTCTACTTAGCAGGAGCACAGATCCTCTTCCTGAGTGTGTTTCTTCTCATTATATCAGGATGGCTAAATATGTCCTCTACAAACCGGGGACTTTGAGGCCTTACATGTGTAGTTTCTGTCCCTATCGGACGCCCGTCATGGCCCTGCTGTGGAGTCATTTCATGAAAAAACACAGAGGTGAGGAGTCACATGACATTCACGGTGTGATCATGACAGCGTGACCTACATTATGTGTTGTTTCTTGGTCGTTGTACAGCTGAATGTTCTGAACTCGACGTGGATCCAGCTGAGCCTGACAACGAGGAGAGCGCCGAGCCCGCCGACAAGGGCCCGAAAAAGCTTCCTAAAGTGGAGGACGATCCTGACGAGGCCGAAGGCAAGTTATACAAATCACTGTGGATACATAAAATACACAGAGATACTCATAGACTTCTGCTTTGACAGAATCGATGTACTTGGAGCCTCCAGATGTGCAGCGGCAGTTGAATCATTACAACATGATGGCACAGTCCAAATCGAGAATGCTTGTTCAGGAGTCAAAGTTCACTGAGAACGGTCTGTATCACTGTGAACTCTGTAACTTCAGCTCTGGACATCTGTCCAGTATCAGACGGCACTACCTAAACTGCCACGGGAAGAAGATGCTGAGGTGTAAAGACTGCAGGTTTTTCACTGGTTTAAGGTTCGTTTTTCATAACGTTTCTCATCTTTTTTTTGTATGTAAATTTCTGCTATTTTATCTTTTTATTTCTCTTTGTTTTCTTCAGGAAAACTCTGGAAATGCACATGGAGACGGGTCACTCTACCTGCCAGTCCAAACCTACTCATGACAAAGACCTCCGCTGCCCCTTCTGTCTCTACCAGACCAAGAACAAGAACAATATGATCGATCACATCATCTTGCATCGTGGTGGGTTTGGACGCTCTCTGCCTCCCTCTTCTTGTTGTGTTGTTGTTGTTGTTTTTTTATATAACTTTTGTTTGTGTCCTTTTTGTTTCAGAGGAACGAGTCGTGCCAATAGAGGTACGTCGGCCAAAATTGTCACGTTACCTTCAAGGTATAGTCTTCCGCTGTCACAAATGCACTTTCACAAGCGGCACCCCCGACAACCTGCGTTTACACATGACGAAGCACGATGACGCCAAACCCTACAAGTGCCGGCTGTGTTACTTCGACTGCATTCGGCTCAGCGACTTGGAGGCGCACCTGAGCGATAAGCATCAGGTGAGGATCGCTCTCGCTCCCTCTGCGCATTGCTGGAATTCCTTTTGTCTCGCCGCTGTTATAGTTGTGTAAATTTGTGCGTGCAGGTTGTGAGGAATCATGAGCTTGTGGGTCAGGTGAGCCTCGATCAGCTAGAAGCCAGTGGTGGCAGGAGGCCGGGGGAAGAAGAAGAGGAGGAGGAGGAGGAACCAAAGATGGAGCAGCATAACGGTGAAGAAGGTGAAGACTCCAATACTGACTGTAATAACACTCCAATAGAAGCTGACACACATCAGAAGCAGGCAGAAAACTCCTCTGGATCAGACATCCAGTGTGAGGATGCAAACACTACTGCACAAATGAAGCCGGACCCACAGAAACGAGCAGAGACTGTGGGTCTGCAAGACACTACAACAGAGCAGGGGACAGGAAATGAAGGAGAACATTCTGATGCAGAGAAAGAGACCAATGAGAGGCGAGGCGAGGACGGCAGCTCCGCGCAACAAAGAGAGGAGGCAGCGTCACATTGTACCAACATGCTGCCGCTGGACGAGGACGGCGTGCAGAGGACGGTTAAGACGGAGCCGGACACAGAGAGCGACGATGAGCCGAGTCATCGCATGTCAACAGATGAAGATCAAACGATGAAGAGCGTCACATGTGAAAGGAGCTCGGTAAATGTTTCTCCCAGCTCTGCACGAGAGGAAAGTTTAGATGTCGCAAAGTGCAAAGAGGAACAGGTGCAGAGAAACTGTGACGAGATCATGGAGTGTTATGGAGAAATGCCGGTGCTGGAGAATGAATACCTGAAGGAGGAGAGGATCGCGCTCGGATGCTGCAAGGAGGAAGAGGAAGAAGAGGAGTATTATTCTGACCAGAAGCAGGAGATTAAAGTAGAAGATGGCGACGGGATCCGATGCAGTGATCAGGACGGTAAGAACGAACTTCCTGTTGCCCCATTTTTGGCGTCCTATAATATTCTGATTACAGTTTGAGTTAACATGTTTTGTTTTGTTTTGTTTTGTTTTGCAGGCACGGAGGAATCTGCTGAAGACTCCTCACACACACAGGAGAAATTATATGTCTGCGAGTTTTGTGGGCGAAATCTCACAAGCGGCTCTGAACTGAAACATCACATTATGCGACATGGAATTTGACATGTTTATTTTTTATTATGTGGATGGTTGAAGCAGCTCCACCTGTTACTTACTGTACTTTATGTGTGTGTGTGTGTGTGTGTGTGTGTGTGTGTGTGTGTGTGTGTGTGTGTGTGTGTGTGTGTGTGTGTGTGTGTGTGTGTGTGTGTGTGTG
>JAVQJX010200619.1:0-10830 GCA_036025115.1 Ambassis agassizii
CTAAAGCTAGCTACTCTAGCTAATGATAACTTGACAGCGCAAGTAAGCTAAGTTTAGCGAGCTAGCTAGTTGTTGACCTCATAACTTAAGTTAATGAAGTCATCTGGAAACATTTTGCGGTAGCATTGTGCTACAATACATTTATATGTTGACTTTGTGACATTTGAACTTGTTTGTTCACATCAAGTTTTACAGTTAAGTAGGCAGATTAGCTCCTCAGAGTTCAGGTGAGCAGTTAGCATCATGCAGGCTAGCATCAGTGAGCCAACCAACCCAGGCACATCTGATCATCAGTCTGATCGTGAATGACATTTCTTTAGTAATCTCTCTGTGGAGTCTGTGTTTCTGGTTGAGAGCAGATGTGTGAGTGGAGGTCTGGCTGGGAACTGGTTGTGGGTCACAGGTCAGCTCTACCTGATCAGGCCTGCTTTGTTCTTTTGTTCTGGACCTGCAGCTTTAATCCAGCTTCAGCCAAACAAGCAAAACAGATTTTTTTTTTTTGGGCCTCCGGACAGGATAAGCTGCAGGATTTACTGTTCTGGATTAAACTTTAAAGCTGATGTCTCACTTCTCCTATTGTTATAGCTGCTTTCAGTCAGTGATGATCATATTATTCACAGAACGGAGGCTGTGGTTCTGGGTCCAGGTGGGACATCTGAAAGAGATATTTCAGGCCTGACGTGTGCAGCAGATAACACAAACAGCAGTTAGAGCTGCGAGAGGCTCTGTGTTGTTCCTCTGCTGATGGATGGAGGGAAGGTGAAGCAGATCAGCACCTCTGTGTGAAAGCCGCCTTCTGGAAACATCGTTTCTTTGAATTTAGTGCAAATGTTCACTGCGAGTGGAGGTGGTCTGATTGTAATGTGAAAGAAATGAGTGTAAACACACAGTTGTTGAACCCTGTGTTTGTTTGAAGGCGTCAGGGTTGCGTTCAGTTCAGCCGGCGCTCTCTGGAAACGGCAGCTCTGCTTTATGAGCTTCAGCGTGAATTCATTTCCCAGAACAGCCTTTTGTCCGACATGACGCAGAGCAAGACGTGTTGTGAGACTGTGTTGCCGTGGTAACCGCAGTGTGTTGAATATGTGAGCTTGGAGACAAAGACGCGGGGTTCGTTTGTGTCAGAGTGTGTGGAGGAGAAACCTGCACAGAAACCTGTTCAGGTTTTATCATAAAAATGCCAGAGTGAGATCACATCTGTGCAGCACAGGTGAGAGGCTGTGTGTTTGTCTGTGCTGCAGAAATAAACCCCAAAACCAGACACACTTTCTGAGCAGGCACCAAATCCTCCTAAAACCAGACTAATACCAGCGTGTCCCTCATTCAGCTGCGTGTTCATGTTGAACCACCGAATGTTCAGACTAATCAGAGTCCTGTGAGGAAGTGTTGGCAGTTAAAAGTGTGTGTGTGTGTGTTTCATCATAAATGCCACCAAAATGGTTAAAAACTGTTGGAGCATCCTACGCCCTCTGGTGGTTGTTTTTGTGCAATTCATCAGTTTGGAGGAGAAAGATGTTTTAAATAATGTGGAAACTCCGTCAAAGCGCTCACAAAGCCCATAATTCAGTGTGATTTAAAGTGTGAATGTAATTAAAAGGAGTGAGTTGTAAAAACATTGAGCCCCCGTACAGTTGATATTAGAAGGAAACTTATCAATAGAGAGCAGAATCATTGTTTGAACCAGGCTGTAAACATGTTGATTTCTGCTGGACACGTTGGACATTTTAACATGGGAGTCAATGAGGACTGACTCACTTTTGGAGCCAGACCCTAAAGGCTGCAGGGGGAACTACAACGTTTGAACACTTCAGCATTGACTTCATGTCAGAGGAGGAGGTTGGTGCTCGGGACAGTGCAGGCTTTGGACCTGTTGGACAGGTGCTTTTTGGTTTGGTGACCTGTGTTTCTTTGCAGATGATCTTCCTGTTGGCCTCAGATCCATATCTATACATCAGAGGCTGTGGTTCTCAGACCTCTCTTGGGATGGGGATGAGTTACTTCCAAGTACACAGGGTCAGTCATCAGGCTCTTTTGTAAGTTGGGGAAGAATAGAATAGAACACTGTGGCGTATTCCTGACGCCAAAGTGGAGGCTATTAGATGTTACTGAAATCTGAGACTTCAGGGAAGCTTAAAACACTCAACAGAACCTGATATATATAACCTGATAAACTGCACAGTGGGCGTGTTCTTTACATTCATGTTAATGCAGAGAGAGAGAGAGAGAGAGGGGAAGGGAGGGAACATCATGCATAGTGCAGCCTCTCTCTCTCTCTCTCTCTCTCTCTCTCTGTGTGTGAGTGTGTCTCAGTCCGCCGGCTGCTGTCGCTGCGCTCACATTCTTCTCTCGCTGAGCGTTTTTCTCTGAGGATGAATGAATTGAAACCACTTTTCGTTTTTGTTGTCTGGATACATATTGTTTGAAGTGACGACGAGGATCCAGCAGCCTGAAAACGTGAGTGCACTATTTTTTATCTTCACCAAGAAAAATCCAGCTGAGGGTGTGTGTGTCTTAGAGGGTCCACACATGGATCATTAGGTCAACATATTCACAGTGTAAAGCTCATACTGCACATAATGAAGTGTCAGTCTGTGGCACTGTTCACACAGCCGCATGGTAACTTGTTGCAAAAGCCAGTCAAAGTGGCTCAGAGAGTGTTACAGCAGAGCGGTGCAGCTCCGGGGGTATCGACTGCAGACAGAATTAATAAATCATGAGACTAAACAATGAAATGAGCTGTGTGTGCCTCCTCTCAGGCTTCATATGAGGGATAATATGATGCAGATAATGTGGACTTTAAAACAAGCTGCCTGCATTGTTTCATAAGTCAAAGTATTTCACTGATAGGACTTATCTGTGTTGCAGAAACACTAAATAAACTGAACATGTTTGCATGCTCACCTTTTCACATTAAAATTAAGAGATACACAGTTTACAAAGTGGATTAAATTGACCATAATGTCTGTGCACAACAAAACTCTGTGGCTCATAACTGTAGTTCTTCCAGTGTCCACTAGAGGCTTGCTAGAAAAGTGAGTCTATCCCCATAGACCTCCTTTAATAACTCTTTAAATGTGATATATTTAGGCTTAAAATGGAAGCTTCCTGTGGTGGACTCTGGACTACAGAGGGTGTTTATACTGTATGAGCATGAATCTGTGAGTGTGTGTGTGTGTGTGTGTGTGTGTGTGTGTGTGTGTGTGTGTGTGTGTGTGTGTGTGTGTGTGTGTGTGTGTGTGTGTGTGTGCTGGAGGATGTGGCTGCTTGGGTGTCATCAGAAGTTTTCTTGGATTCAGTGGAGTCAGACGGTGCAATGTGTCCTCAGAGATTCATGTTTATTATGGGTTATTTTAACGGAGCATTGATGAGCCACCTCGTGCACACACACACACACACACACAGTACTTTCCCGGAAGCAGCTTTGTTTTCACTGAGCTTCTTAGTAGAATGACTCCTCTCTTCCTCCCACAGAATTTTACTCCGACTCTTTTAATATTGAAATCAATAGAATCTTCTTTTCTTCTTTTCCTCCACCCTTCCTCTCTCTGCTCTGCTCTCCACCCACCGCTGAAGAGAGAAACTGTTTGTCTTTTATTTCCTTGTTCAGCTTTGAACTTCCTGCCACATTTAAAGTATTTAAAGTGGAAGATAACAGCAATCTGAGTTACACACACATATAACTATTCTCTGTTTCCTGCATCGAATTATTTCTGACCTCGCTGGAAAGATAATCTGAGCAGTTTGAGCTTCCGACCTTGGAGGCAGAAGGATGACTGTGGTTAGCTAAGAGCCCAGCTTTACTTACCTGCCGCCTCAAACCCGACCCGGTCAGACGTCTCAGAAGTCAGACGGTGGCTTTGTGACCTTTAAAAGAGCTTTAAAAGACACAATACTGCTATTTAACCAAAAGTAAATGGACACCGTGCGTCCTGCTTTTCTGTTTTTACGTAGTTTGATGATAACATTGTGTGTGGGTGTCCGCATACTTTTGTCCATATTTTGAATATGTGATGGAGGATGAATAATTGCATCTGTCAGAGAGTTAAAGGTCCAACAATCCTGTGAAATCCTTAGTAAATTGATCAGGGATGGAGGAAACAAGAAAAAAAAACAAACAGAGGGGATGATGGAGGGAGGGTGGGGGGGTTAACAGGAGGATAAAAAAAAGCTACAAAGGAGGGTGAATGTGAAAGAGATAGCTGTGATGGTGTAATTGCCCTCCAGAGGAGCTCTGATAAGCAGCACTTAAGAGCCTGTGTGGTTAAGTAATCACTGTGATTAACGGCTGCAGCGGCTCTATAACAGCTAGCCTGGCTGCAGGATTGACACCCACTGCAGAACATCATCATCACATTATACTGTAACACAACCCTCTGCGGGATTCACTTATCTATGTTTACACTAAAAACGGCACACAAATATTATATTTCAGGACTCTTTTTGAGACTTTTTTTCTGTCTCTGTTCAATCAGACAACAAGAAGACAAAATGAACAAAAGCAGCAGACACTGGCTTCAATGCTGCTTCTTATGCAAACATGTATTAATGTGCATCAGGAAAAAAACAAAACAATTCTGCTTCTGTTAATGTTTTTAGTGTGTTTACGTAGCAACGCGCCCTCTAGTGGCTGTACAAATAAGCGCAAGTGCTGACGTGTCTGTGTTATTATTACTACCATCTTTATGTTTCCATAACAACCTCAAGTATTATTCTGCTGTTTATGTTTACGGCTCATTTATGCTTCATTAATACTTGGTTGGAGAGGAAATAAACAGGGGAAAAATCATGTTTATAAAGAGGCATGTCAGAGTGTTAGAGGTGCATGTTGTCCCCTTCATAGTGAGGCGGTGGACACTCAGACACCTGCTGGACAGACGGACAGATTTGTCAAACGTCAGCCTGCAGGCTCACAGCGCTCTCGCTCTAATTGGATAATCGCTCCAGAGACGACAAGTGTCACAATTCTGGTTTCTTAATTAGAGGGATGATTCATATATCAGTGAGTGAAGGTGACAGTGGCCATGAGTCACACCCTTCACACACACACACACACACACACACACACTTGCTGCATGTTTAATTGGACTTCTCTGAATGTTGTTTTTGTTTTGTGTGTGACCACTTTTTTGTTGTTCTCCGAGTCAAGTGCTCATTTACATTCAGCAGCAACCCCTCCTGCCAGCCTCTGCTTTGTTGGTTGCCATGGAGATAAGTCAATTATTTGTTTACCTAAAAGTGTGCTGCATCACAAAAACACCACTTCCCTTCGCACGCTTTAACTTCCTGCCCTCGTCTTGCTCTGATTTTCATCAGAGACAGATGTTAATGTGTCAGACATTTTACTGCTCCATTGCTTCATTAACCGACTGCCAGGAATGAGAAGCAGCCAATTATTTTCTCCACTGAGAATTAAGAGATTTTAATGAATTAATGTAGTAAAGTCGAGTCTTTTGAATAAACCTGTCTGATCATCAAGCACTCAGGCTGTGTGTGTTGATGATCTTGCATGTTGTGTTGCTGCCAACAAACTTTAGACATTAGAAAAACTTCTGTTTGAGGTTGCTATGGTTACGAGGTCAGCATCAACAATAAAAAAAACATTGAAGCATGTCAGTCCTGTTTGTATTTTAAACCTTTTACTTGACTTGCACATGTGTGTCAACAAACACACATCAGGTGAGTCTCTGTAATGTAATGCAGTCAAGCATTACATCTGTGTGTGTGTGTGTGTGTGTGAAATGAAGGCAGAGAGGGAGAATTAAACAAAAGAAAAGGAGTTGAATCAAGGACACACACACTTGATTCAACTCCTTTGAATTTTTATGATCAAAACATTTATTTACTTATATTTTTGTTGCTTTGTGTGTGTGTGTGTGACGCTGTGTCTAAATGCACCCTGGGCGTGATGAGGTCACTGCCGTCTGTGTGTAAACACTGTTAGCCCTGTTACACACACACACACACACACACACACACACACACACACACACACACACACACACACACACACACACACACACACTCGTCTCCAGTGTGCAGACAGCAGCACCTGTGGCCGCTTCAGATGCTCGATAACGATCTCTGTTTGTCCTCCGCTCTTCTTTCCCATTAAAACTCAGTGTCTCTCTCTCATTTCTGTGATGTCTCTCTCCTCATGATTTTCTCTCCATTGGCTTCTTTTTTTGTGCCTGTAGAAAATTACCCCCTCCGTCCATTTACCTCGTTCCCGTCTCTCACACATTATTCTCTTATCTGCACTGTTTCCAATTTCACTTAGCCACCTCTATTTACTTCAATCAATACTTTTCTCCTTTGTTCTACTCCACCTTCTCTCTCTCTCTCTGTTTTTTTTTGCTTGCTCATTGTGTCTAAATAATCTGCCACTTGTGATTGTGTTCACTGCTAAGAAGCCTTTACAGCATGCAGAAATGTACAGAGATCAAACTGTGACACGAGTCAGGGAGCTACATGCTAGCTGAGCTTAGCATCATTCTTTTGTCTGTTCTGAGCAAAGTAAAAGTGACCAGACAGATCAATAAAAGTTGTGCAGTGGCCTTGAGTAGTATGAAAACAAACATAGACAAACCGTTATCACTGATAAGACCCTTTCCATATGGCTGTCAGACTCCTGTTAGCCTACTAGCTTCATAATGCTCTCTGTGTTTAGGCGGGTAATGGAGACATCACAGAGTCACAGGAGGGATTGAGCCTCTCCCAGCTATCTATGGCTGAGAGGTGAGGTGAACCAGGTGACAGGCCCACTCCCCAAATGTGGCTCAGCTCCACCAAAAAGTATGTAAAAAGTGTCAGTATGTAAAAATGTAAAAAGATCTCTTAAAAAAAGTCTTTCATCTGGTCAGCAGCTGTTTTTAATAATAAACTATTGAAGACGATTAGATGAAATTTTAATGATACCAGAGGGGAAAATGAGCATGTGTCCCTTCATATACTGTCTATAAATATTCATATTTCAAAGAGAATAGAAAATGAAACTGCCAGGAATGAGTCTAATCCCAAATGGGATTAGACGTCTGCAGGTTAGCTTGTTTTTAATGCCATATTTACAGTCTTTAAATGTTCGGTGTCTCTGCTGGCTGCTTCCAGAGTTTGTAATTCTCATGAAATGACAGGAAAAGGTCTTGACCCACATGTCACTCCACACCACTAACCAAAATTAGAACTGACCAATCAGACGTGAAGAGACAAAACAGGAAGTGGCACAGGAAGCAGCTACATCCTGGTAACAGATCAGTTTTTTTCTTTTTTAACTAATGTGGTTTTCTGTGATAATTCGGGCCTATAATTATCAGAACAAAAGTCACACTGTGTCCTCACTTTTCACATTGGTTCCCTCTGTGCATGTGTAAAACCATGGTCCCCACAAAGATAGCAGTACAAGCACAGACTCGAAACATTTGTTACCTCATGTTTCACAGTTTTTGTTCACATCCTTTAGTGGGTGTGGTTCTCCTCTTTGATCTGTGTGTGTGTGTGTGTGTTACTGTAACTCATATCCATCAACACATCCCTCACATAGCCGCCCATTTACACACACACACACACACACACACACACACACACACACACACACACACACACACACACACACACACACACACACACATATCCTCGATGTGTGTGTGTGTGAGCTCCTGTGGGATTAGTCTGGCAGTCTGCCCTCAGAAAATGAGTGGAGGTTTTCTGCAGCTTGTCATTAAAAGTGCTGACACCTCCAAATCCAGACCTCCACTGCAATATCATTTGTCTGAGTTGCAGCAAGCAGGCGAAGGACTTAGTGTACAAATCACTGCTCGTCACAGTGGAAAACACTGTCCATACACACACACACACACACACTGCAAGGGTAAAGCTGCTGCTGAAGAAAAGAGAGAATAGTTGTAGCAATAAATAAACAGCAATAAGAGGGAAATGCCAAAAACCACCACATCAACAAAGACCAAACAACATGTGGTGTGAATTTAAGGGATGAAGATGGACTGAACATTACAGCTCAACCACACAATCCACAAAAGTTTGTGTCAAAACTCACACTCTGTTCAGTCTATAACTGAGCCACAAAGATCATACAACAGGCTCATGTAATGGCAGCAGCAAGTAACATGTTAATCATCCACACACAGAGAGAGAGAGAGCCTCATTCATCTCTCTCTCCAGACGTACAGTAACGAGCTCTGCTGATCTGATCAGAGCCAAATTCTGTTCCAATAAAGCTCAACGCGGGAAACATCATAAGGAAAATGTGGCACTTTTATTGAAGTCATTAATTTTCCCTGCAGGGCGTCGGGCCTCGTCCATGAGAGCTCTGAAACATGGACGGCTGCACGGCCACCCAAGCATAAAATGAACAGCCAGGATTAACTACCTGCAGCATTTTCAACTTTCCATCTGTCTCTGTGCTTCAGGCCTTCACATCTTTTCCCCTCTTCAGCCTTTCTACTGACCTGTATATATTTACACCATTTGGCTTTAACAGCATGTTGAAAACAGACTTAAACTGAACAGAACGGTGTCAACTTTCATGAACAGGACAAAAATCTGGAATTTTGGAATTAGACTCTTGGACGGTGACGATTAACTGGCAGCATCTGACTTCGCCTAAACTCCCAGTTAATCCAAATACAGCCAAAGACGGGCAGCTGAGTTTGCCCCTTTTTTCCCCTGACCTGTCCAACATGTGCATATGTTTTGTGCCCTCAAGCCTCAAGTGGTCATGTGAGGTATTGCAGTTTGTGGACACACTTTAGGTGACAATAAAATCATGGGATTGATGAGGCCACAAATGTCGGTGGTGGTTGAGGCAGCAGGTGTTCAGGGTTCACGTCATCTGACAGCTCTGCTCTGAGAGCTGTTTTGTTTTCACTCCTTAAGTTTAGTTTCTGCTCACAGCTGGGTTTAGGCATTAAAATCTGCTGATTAAGTTTAGACAATAAAACTATAGTTTCTATTCTGAGATCTCCATCTTTGGTTACCATGGTGACAGGTCCCACTTCCCCTATAAAACATAAATATGGATGCACTTTTTCTTTGTCACAGACAGGAATGTGGACCGCATCTTATGTTTTCCTGTTGGCTGGTCTGTGTGTGTGTGTACTGAGGTGACCTACATTTACCACTGCACCTGAACGCCTCTCATGGAGACACAAATGGACATTTTGCTGCTTTAATGTGAAGCTTTTGAAATTAAGGGTTGCCAAGTTGAGACTGGATTGTGTGTGTGTGTGTGTGTGTGTGTGTGTGTGTGTGTGTGTGTGTGTGTGTGTGGCATAGAGACATTTGACGCCCTCTGTGGGAATCATCCTTATACATTAGCTCATTTTGCATTAGCACTCAGTCCCTGATGTAAACCATTTTGTTATGTTAGCTGCCCAAACATTAAATCTGCGTTTCCGCTCATAACAAAACCTCAGTTCCATATAGCAATGAGAGGAAATAGATTAAGAATTATTGGTTAATTCATTAGCAGACTGTACAAAGGATCAAAGCTGTTGTTATTGTGTCACCCCTCTTTGTCTCAATTCATGGGCTTTGTGTTACTGTAAACAGGCTGTGTGGCCTCAATATAGAAACAGGACGTGTGACACATGAAAGTAGGGCTAACCTCCATATCTGAGCATGGCAGGCTGATCAGTGAGTCTGGCACTGCACCTTAAATTCCTCACATACTTCTGAGTGATTCATGTGACAGAGCAGGAAGGGAGAATTTTAACCCAGCACGGTAAAAATGTGGACTGAAGTGACCAGTTCATCAGAACTGTTCAGCTTTATGGAGGAAATGAAATTCTGACTGAAAGATTTTTTTAATCTAAAAACAAAAAAAAAAGATTACTGGTTCAACACCACGTAGGCGACACAGCATGAAAGTGGACAATCTACAGTCTGTTGTTTTATTTCCTCTGTAATTTGCAACAGCCTGTAAAATTGTGTGTTTGTGTGGAAGGTCAGCGTCTGACTGGCATCAAAACAAAGCCGAGCCTTGGTCTCAGAACTGCAGTTTTTTAACACGTACATCATCGCACCAGCATAAAAACACAAAGAAAACAATGCAGAAATGTTTTTTAGATACAATAACCTTCAGTGTAAGAAAGATGAAGGGACGTTTGTCTATTTAATTCACCTCTGATGTCTTATTGATGCATCATTAGATGTCCAGAGGCCTGTGTTAATTACTTCTATTCATAGAGGATTATTATCTCAGTCAACTGCAGCCCAACCTCAACAGAAAAAAAACGACAAGGGAGGTCAATGTGTATGAATTCAGCTGTTTACAACACCCTCCCCTGTTTTTAATGCCTAACCTCAAACCAGTCGATTTTATTCTAAAGTCTGAAGCAGCAGTTTAAAACAAAAGTTCATCAGACAAAAGTGAAACTAACCACTCGAAAGCCAAACTGAAGTCAAAGCAGCAAGCTGAACTTGAACCTGGACCTCTGTGGTGACGCCGTTGGTTTAACCATCCAACCCTCCCTCACAACAAGTGTTCTGTGTAGCGTCTTATTGGTCTCCTGATGACCAGATGCCGAAATACGTCGTTATCTAAAACGTGACTGTGGGTCATTTTCCAGCAGACAGACTTTTGACCAAATAGAGCGTTTTCTTATGAAGACGTGTTGCTGTGGACAGTCTCTCCTAAAGAAAAAACACCACATATTTGTCAATAATGAGTCCCTTCAGGATTTCACAGGCCTCTTTAGTGATTGTCGCAGCCTTTAATGCCTGATTTTGCAGCAATATTTGAATAAATTGTGATGTTTTAAGGGCTTTTGTTGCGATTAAATTACAGTGCAAGTTGCAAAAAAAGCAGTTTTGTTTAAA
>JAVQJX010200691.1:0-13657 GCA_036025115.1 Ambassis agassizii
TATTCAACAATGGACAAATCTTCTATGACATAATCTGTGTGTGTGTGTGTGTGTGTGTGTGTGTGTGTGTGTGTGTGTGTGTGTGTGTGTGTGTGAAGCAAAAAAAAGGAGAGAGGAGATGGAGGAATGAAAGTGCCTGTGCACGCTGCACTCCCATTTAGAAGACCCATTACAGCCTGGGCTGCCTCTCTCTCTCTCTCTGTGAGTCATGTTCTTTATCTGCAGAGCTTCATTCAGATGGAAATGAGGTTCACCTCATTTTTCCCTCATTGCAAATGACAAGGTCAGTGGCAAGTGATTCAATTAGCCTAGCCGGGCTAGCTATCTGACAGAAGTGTCTGAGTGGAAACTTTTGGACTAAATGAATCAAATTAATGATGACGTTTTTTTTTCTCTCCAGACTTGGTTTGAAAATTGTTACAGTAACAGTCAAAGACATTGAAGAGTTTAGCCTTTGTTAAAGGGATAGTCGGGTTTCTTTGAAGTGTGGTTGCATGAAGTGCTTCTCTACAGTCAGTGCACCATCTGCAGCAGACATGAGGATAGTTCTGTTCACAAGGTCAGCATCAGAATGTGTAATAAAAACCACCTGCATGAATGAATCCATATCAGCTCCACGGTAAACTCCTTTTACCTCACAGATGGGGCTCATACATCTCTCTGTTCAAAGTCACCAGACTCCAACGATAAAAAACACTGTTGTTGACTTTTAAGTGTTAAACATATGAATCTGGTCCTGGTGAGCACATAGACCTAAAGCTGCCCCCTACTAGCTGTAAAACCTGGTTTGCACATGTCCGTCACGTTAACACCCGACCCCCTGACGTAGCTGAGAGCCCCCCTTATTTCATTGAATGAAAGTATCTGACACTTCCTGTTTCAGTGAACAATGGGGACAGAGAGTATCTTGTTGTGTTTTCTGTGTGTTGTCGTCCATAATCATGTCTGTAGTCACATCAAGTTTTAAAAGCATTGCAATAGCTACCAAGCCAACCAATCACAGGGCCCGTACGTAGGGCCGGGGCGAAGAAATCTGGGCTAACGTTGATGTTACGGAGAGGTATAATCCAGGCTTTTCATAAAAGCAGGTTGTATATCTGGTGACAGCAATATTTTAATAATTTGATTCTTGAATCTAATCAGAGATACCAAGCCTGGAAATTCTATCATTTTTGTTTTTGTCAGTGAAGTCTGGCAGCTTTGAGGAGAGATCCATATAAACTGCTTCAGTTTTTTTTTCGAAAAAGACCATCTGAGGTAAAGTGTGATAAAGTTTAGCTGTGGTGGATGAAGGTTAACGCTTCCAAACTGACCAAAACTGAGTCGCACTGGGTACATTTGCGATGCGTTCTGGCTACTACCACTTTAGTCGATACACGTGGCCCTGCAGGTTTCAGAAGGGTCCAAGAAGGCCGCCTCATTTTCAAAATAAAACAACAGCTTGTGAAAAAACAGTCGCCGTTATTAACATATATGTGCTAACAAAATCTTACTTCTAAAAAATAAATTTTAAAGCTGCTGAAAACCATTAAGACCATCTGTATTTCTAACATCAGGAACAGAATTTAAGTAGCTAAAGCTTAATTATAACACAGTATATGTGTGTGTGTGGCAGACAAAGGAGAGGGATGCTAAAGGGCGGCTCAACGAACCTCCTCATCCTCCCTCAGGTTCTTGTTAAACTTATGCAGCAGCTGAAGTCCAGCAGGTAAACTGTACATAAATGATTTTTACATCAAGTCTAAGGTTCAGACAGAGCCTGCTTCTGAAACGGCGCCCCAAAAGGCGAACAACACGACGCAAACGCACCCGGTGTGATCACAGCCGACCTCCATCTGCTGCAGGTGAAGCAGCAACATCACACAACCACATTTCAACTAAACCAAAGTCTCCCTTTAATGGTGGGTCTGTGTATATACAGTAATTTGTGTCATGCGTAATTGTGGACAGGAACACATGCAAATCAACAGAGACCAATATGGAAGGCAAATCTCAAAGTGTTAATGATTAATAAAAACATTTTTCATCCCACTGTTGCCCTCCCAGCGTCCAGCCTGGACATTAAAAAAACCCCAGACCAGACAAAAAAAGAAAAGAGAGCCACATTTCCATATGAAACCAAACTTGTGGGGTTTACATACCTAAAAAGAAAAAAATATTTAAACCAAATACAAAAGAGAGGGAGAGAAAGAGGGGGTGCAAAAACATCTGTTTGACAAAATTAATAATCATATAACACAGAAATTACACGCAGCCAAATATGGGCGCATCACATGACCAAGAGTGAGTAACCAAAAAAAGAAAAAAGAAAGAACAAAACTCAGCCAATCAGCAAGCGTCGGATGCAGCAATAGAGACCAATCAAAAACAATCGCAGCACTCCCACATCAAACACATACGAGACAAAAGGATGGGACAGGAAGTTAAGAAGAAGGGATGCAGGTGAGAAGAGAGACAGAGCCAGTCCACTTACAACAAACAGGAGAACGTAACAAAGATGGAGTGAAGAGATAACCAAAAAAATCTATGAATAATTACTGTTTAAAACATAAATACCACGGTGCATCATTCAAATAAAGCAATTAGATTTGGTGACCATTCTCCTGAAAAATCTCATTATATGTGGTGGGTTGAGAAACAGAGCACCAAAGGATGAAGAGAGAGAGAGAGAGAGAGAGAGGAAGAGAGACAAAGAGAGATGGAGAGTGAGAGAGAGAGCAATCCTCATTCCCAAAAAAAGGAGAGAAACAAAATAAACATGAGACACTATATGCCAGGCATTATAACTGTGTGTCACAAACTGAGACCAGTACACTACGACTACAACTACTGAAACACAAAGACAATCCACTACAAGAAAAACCAAAGAAAATGTGAAAAGAAATGGCAGCATAATAAGAGACCCATAAAAAACAGCAAGGTAAACCCCATATCGGTTTAGAGATGCATATGGTTACACAACACTGGCTGATCTGGTGAGCGACCAGAGGCCCCCGTTACACCAGCTCTTCATTCATTCAGGTTAACTGTGTGGACTCACTTTAAGGGCTGCACCAACGTAAACATAAACATGTAAGAATCAGTCAATTAATAACCAAGTGGAGCAATCAACAGCAGATCCAAGCTGTGTGGCTAAGCTGAAGCTAGCTGGCTAACAGTCCCTGCTATTTTAAACTATAATTATAAGTAGAGTCGGACCGAGGTTTGTATCATGCATCATGCCAGCCATCAAGCAGCTAGCCAGCCATATGCTAACTTGAGTTTGATGCCTGGGGGTCTTTGACAGCATTTTCTATTCAAGCTAGCTAGCTGTTTGCATTAGCATTAGCTAGTGCTGTGGACTGAGGCACTATTATAGCCAACACTCGGATTGTCTGTTGTTGACATTAGTTGTGCTCATTAGTGAGCAGGAAAGCTTAGCTTAGCCACCTAGCTGTAAGCTAACAACACTACATGGATCTGGTTATTTGTATAGTTAGCTAATGAATTAGCAAACTGTAGATCTTTTTCACTCACATACTATTTTGCTACATTAGTTAGCCACAAAGCTATTTTGCTACAAGCTATCAAGCTACAGTTAGTGTGTTTTACATACATGAAGCTAACCATTACATCCACTCAGTATTGTGCTAGTGATACCATTAGCAGCTAGCAGTAAGTTAGCTGCACTGCGTGGGCAACTTGTGGTGCTGATAAAATATTCTGCAAACAGAAGGCTAGCTTTTTACCGCTCAGTTTGGATGAATTACAAGTAGCTAGCAGGTTAATGTTCTACAGGTTAGTATCTGAAAATTTTGAGGTTAGAATATGGAGAAAAATGCTGGTGCAACCCAGTTTAATTCAGATGATTCAATAATTTACTGGAATTTTTCTGTAAATTATCAAAGACTTTATGAAAAACTGGTGCAACTCAGTCTAGATCTGAAGCAGCAAAGTTTCTCATTATAGTTTTAGTTTTACATGAATGAACATGTAAGTAAGAGTGTCAGTGTGTTAGCCACATGTTTAACGTTAGCTCTCTGTATGAACTGTTTCCCTGAATCTTAGCTCACATTGTGTCCAATTGGCAAATATTTGACATACTGCACCAAAAGCAGGCAGGTCAGTGAAATAATAGAAAAAAACAAACAAAACAGTAACAGAGCAGCCGTATGTGCCCTGCAGGTTCTGCATTCATTGAAAGCAATCGAAGGCAGCAACAGGGAGCAAAGCTTCATATCATTTCTGCTGATTTTTTTTTTATTAATCAAGAAGATGAACACTGTATACATGGAGTCCAATGGAGAATTAATCAGATGGATTGTAGACAGCCGTGTCATTGCATAGAGGAGGGTGATTACATTCGGTCATTCCCAGTGAGGTGTTAATGATGTGGTGGGTGAGGGGGGTGGGGAGTGGGGCAGGTTGGTGTGAGGGGAGGAGGAGGGCACGGGCATTGAAATATCACTGCTAGAAGATCTGCTGTGTGCATCTGTCTGTGTTCCTGTGATATGCAAAATTACAGTGTGTGTGTGAGCCTATATAACATTAATATATATATTAAAAGTAAAGATTAATTAAATGCCCTTTTTTTTTTTTTTTTTTTTTTAAAAGGTGGGTAGGAAGGGGATTCAGTTCAGTGATAGATGTTTGTACACAACTTACCGTTGCCGCAGAAACAGCGAGTGGTTACCGTGGAGACTGACAACAACACACAGAAGTCGTCAGGGAAACAGAAAAAATATAATAAATAAAGGAACAAATAATCCTAATAACAAAAGAAAACTAAAACCCGCTCCCCCTCCTGACATCAGCAGTTTTTTTTACAGCTCAGAACACAAGAGAGAGAAGAACAGAGGAAGAAAAAAATAATAAAAAAAAAAGGAGAGAGGATGCTAGCTCTCGATGCTCTGACCATCATTACAAACAAAATCAAGACCAGAAAGGTGGTACTCGGTGCTCTAGTGAAGATGGTAAAGAAGGATGGAGATATGGGGCAACCTTGCCGGAACCCCCTCAAAAAGAAAACCATAAAATTATAAAACTAAGCAGCAGTAGATACAAATTCACACCAGCCTCCATTGTAACAGCAGAAGATGGCTGTCTGAGTCTATTCCAGTCAAAAAAAAAAAAAAGACAAGTGGAGGTATTTTTGGTTAGAGAGAAATGACTCATTCCTGTGTGGTAAAGTTAGGCCACAAAGAGACGAGTGTGTGTTTGGACACTGGAGTGTCTATAATTTCAGATTTTATCCAGTCACCACAAAAAGAAGACACTGAAAGACAAACAATGAAAACAGACTGATGGTAAAATGGAAATACAGTTAAGAAAAGATAATTAAAGATTAATTTTGAATTAAATCAAAAATCACAAGAAAGACAAACTCGACTGGCGTAAAGAGAAAGAAAGAATGGAGCCGACACACAAAGAAAGAGCGAGGGGGTTGAAAAGGGCAAAGTGGAAAAACTCTTTCCCCATTTTCTACATTTTTCACTCACAGACAAACACACATCTCACATCGTCATTGTTTCTGGAGCGAATCATGCAGCAACAAAGAAAAAAACAAACACACAAACAGGACTGGCAAATCCAAACACTGAGCCTTCAACGCCACGATCAGGTTCAATCAATCGGAAAGCAGACGCGACTGATCGAAGGCTGATGTGAGCTCTGTGTGTGTGTGTGTGTGGTGCAGCTTTGGTTGGATGGTGACAGTATGCATGTTCAGGCATGCAGAACCACGAGCTGAACTTCCCCTCATCCCGTTCACTACACACATCCATGCAGCGATGAGGACACTCTTCACTCCTTCTCCACTTTGCATGCAGAGCTGCTCCACACACACACACACACACACACACACACTTCACCTCAGCTTATTCTGAGCTACTGTGTTGACTAAAACTCTGCGCTGCAGAGGAGCCATCACTTCCTGTAACACTCCGGCAACACAGATCAACCACAGACACACAAAGTGTTAGTGAAGGGGAGAGAGCTGCAGGAATGAGTCACAAAACATGTTAGCATCGTTAGCATGTACGGTCTGAGAGTTTTTAGGACTCCATCTTACATCAGTGTCCTGTTAAAGACAAAATGTGATCTGATTGGTTCCTCATGAAATAAACTCAGTTGCTTAGTTATTCTGGTTTACATCAGTGAATCCAGCAGTATGCTGGTATTTATAATTCAATGTTTGTATTATGCTATAAATTTCTACTAATATTTCGACTAAATTCTGGTAATTTAGAATTCAAATCAATTCAATTTCTTTGTGAGCTCATGCTTTTATCGCTTTGACCATCATCTGCATCATTTCTGCAGCACTCCATTTTGTTTTTAAATCATCCACGCAGGGACCCTCTTAAATAAACTTTGGGTTCATCTACTAATTCCAGCAACAATGAAATATCCGAGTACACACATAAGTGGTTTGTTTCTCACATGAGCTCTGCAGGGTGTCCTACAGTCAGAGTAACACATGTCAATGACAGCTAGAATGCTGGCAGACAGATGTTTATGTTAGAGCATAGACACAATCACAGAGACAGCCATGGATGGATGGAGGTGTGTGTGTGTGTGTGTGTGTGTGTCTGTGTGTGTGCATACAGGGAGCTTGTCTACACTTGGTTTTAAAATGTGTCAACGTGGCCAACATTGTAAAATAAATCTGACAACAGACAACTTTCTTCCTACCTCAACAGGACAGGAATCTGAAAACAAGTGTTTCACCTGTATGTCAAAGATTAAGGTGTGGACAGAGACGTGTCCCAGCTGTCCACCTGTGATAGAATCAGACGTCACTCCTGTTAAAGCCAGGCGTGAACGACAACACGTCTCAGCCCGTCCGCTGTGTTCACATCACATCTGAAAACCAAATGTAGACAGAGATACACCCCGTCTGTCTCACCTATTTATATATAGGCCTATAGGACTCTATATATATAGGATGAGTGGAATGGAAGAAGCAGGAAGAGACAAAGTGAACTGTAGTTGGACCACTTACATGGACACATTGGAAGCGTACAGGAAACTGACTTCTTCAAAGCGCAGAGTTTTATTCCAGACAAAGAGAAGTAAAGTGCAACTTTAAATACAACAATTCTCTTTCCATACGCTACACACATGCACACTATGGGAAGGTAGTGTGAAAACAACCACCAAATAAACTCCATTAACATGCACCAGGAATAAAAAATAAAACATGGCAGCACTCCGGCTGGTGCAGCATTCCTCAGAATTCAGCTCATTTCAGCTGCTTACATGCTAACTGAAGCTCCAACGACAAAACAACAACAACAACAAAACATGCAAGAAAAAACAAGATGTCCGCCTCAGGTCAGGCTACAAAAATCCCATTTTAAATAATCAACCATGCACACCTAAGCTACACCAACTCAACCCATGCCAGTGGAGGTCACACACAGTCACAGTCATATATTTATGTATAACAATGGCTGGCCCGTATTTCAGAGTTTCTGAATTATAATTATCTTTTGTTGTTCAACAAACTCTGAAATCATGCGGCCGATTAAAGCTGCAGCAACGTCTGCGGGACAAAAAGGAGAACAGCCAGAGCAGCCGCTGCCTCAAATAGAAACATGTCCGGCCCTTTTTCTCCTTGGATGAAGAAAGAATGCATAAACACAAATCCACCGTTTGTCCTGTGCCAGCCTTTTGTCCTCCTCCTTCAAGCCCATGCACCATGAACAGACACTCTACAGACGCCTGCTGCTGCTGCTGCTGCTGGCCCACCATGCAGCTCATACGTGACCCACTACCAAACCACCACCACTACCGTAGTACAACATGCAACTGAGTGACAACTGAAAAACATCTCGCTGCTCGTGACTGATATCATGCAAAAAAAAAAAACAGGAGGAAGAAACACAGAAGTGGATTGAAGCAATGCTAGAACACACACACACAGGTTCTCCATACAAAAAAAAGTGCAGGGTAAAAATCCATTCAGCTTGCTGATTGACTGAAGGTGGAGGTGGAGTTTATGTTGTACCAGTGGATGCAGGTGGCTGTCGTTCATTCTCAACCACACTGCAGCAAAACAGAGTACACAACTAAAAAGGGTCCAGCCTCATCCATCATGCAGACCTCTCTCCCTCACACACACACACACACACACACACACCACAAAAAGGGGAAACCGCCACAGTAAGCCCATGCACAAATCCTGGCTTACAGTGGATTAAGTCAAGTGGCTGATTTAAAAAAAAAAACAATTAAAACAAAGAACGGCTTCCAGCACATGCTTCATGAAAAAAAAACAACAAAACATAACACACACACATTAACAAACATTAAAAAAAATAATCGGTACACTTCATTTGGGAAACAATCCAGTCTTGTATATTAAGAAAAAAGTGAGCATGCGTCAGTATTGCTGTGATTCCCAGCATGCTGCTGTTGCATCAAGGAGCCATAAGCTGTCACAAACACTTAGCCACAGCACCGGGAGAGGGGAACACAGAAGGATTTCTAACACTAAGGAGGAAAAAAAGAAGAGCATCTGACAGCAGTCTGCCATGCATCATCCTTTCACTGTGCTCCTCTCGTGCCCTCCGGTGCCAGCGACACAAACATCATTCCAATTGTTTTAACATCACAGTGGCTACTAGTTATAGAAATAATGACAAAAAAAAGGTGAGGAGGCAACAGATTAAAATGTAGGAAACATTACCCAGCATGCCTTATGTTGTGTTCTTGCACCCCCCCCCCCCTTCCATCTTCTTTGTCTTTTTGGATTTGAAAACATTTTGCAGAGGAACAGGGATATCAGTGGGCTGCATCAGAGCATATCACTAAAGGGAGGATGGGAGCTAGCTAGCAGGGAGTGATGAAGCAGAATTACAATGGGAATACAGAGAAGACAAAGGAGAAGAAGAGAGAGACACAGAGAGAGAGAGAGAGAGAGAGAGAAATTACCTCAATCTTTCGACCTTCCACCAATGTGCCGTGAAGCTTTTCCCTGGCTTTCTCTGCATCTGCGCTGTTCTCAAATGTCACAAAGCCAAAACCCTGCGGTACACAGTGGAGGTTAAAGAGGCAGGTGGTGAGCGAGGGGGCGTATCATGAGGGACAGCACAGTGGTAGAGACCTTGACATTTTTGATAGATAGCTGCAGAATGAACCATCTCCCCTGAGTCACATTTACAGAAGGAGAAGCAGCTGAAACAATTACTGAGGAGTGAGAGCTCAGTGCACACAATGCAAGCAAATGATTTCGGAGATAAAAATGGACCAAGTACGTGGAATAAGTGGCTCCAACATGATTGGCTCAGCTGACATACTCCATCAGAGCAGAGATAGATGTGTTTTTTTTTAAGTGGAACAAAAAACAAAGGGCAGGATCAGAGACGTATGTGGGGAACTCCTGCACGGTGGGAAGAAACGGCATTAATATAATAAGGCAATAATGGAGGAGGAAGAGTTATAGCTGAAATTCTTATTTACAATGTCAACCTGGACAAAATATGTATGGGGCTAACATAATAAGATATTGAACAATATATCAGCATTTTTTGCATTCATTGAGCCAATCACACAATACTTGTCGGAGGAAGCCGTCACTTTCTCTGCAGATGGAACACATTTCAAGGCCTTCAGTCACCACTGACTGACAGCGTCATGGTAACCCTGCCATTATTTGCACACAGTTGCAATGGGTTGCTTGTATAGGCCACAGTGAAGGCTATGCATTGGGACAAAGTGAGAATAAATACTATTGCAATCAGTATTATAGAGTGATTACCAAAGCATTTTCCTGCCCAGTCCGTCACTTTTTAAGGTCCCCTGGAAACATTTCCTGCTGTTGTTTTGTTTGTTGTGTGCTGCTGCAGTGCACTGAGCTCTCTTTAACTTTTTACAGGATCAAATGTGTGCTCTTACCTTTGAGCCCCTCTCATTGAAAATAATCTCAACGTCCAGAATCTTCCCAAATTGCTGCAAGAAAGATAAAATATAATCAAAAAAACATAAATGTATGTGTTGTTTGCTGCAGTCAGACACTTCTTTGACATAGTGTAAATTACAGCTACTTTACACTAGGGGTCACTATTGCACAAAAGACACTTATTCCACTTATTTTAATGTGTTTTCTCTCCTCTTCCTTTGCCTTGAACTTTGCCCTGTCTCATTTATTTCTCTCTCTCTAATGTTAACACAGAGCCATTATACTAGAGGAGAACACCCAGGATTGTCTTTCCTTTGTGTTTGGTTGCACTCCTTTGTAGGTCTCTCCATCCCACTCCCTTCTGATTGATTTAATGATCCAGTTAAAAACAAAATGAGGAACCAAAGCATTCCATAAGTCTCACCCCAAACATCTGCCTGAGGTCCGGGTCCCGGAAGCGGAAGGGGATGTTTGAAACATGGAGGCGTTTTGGGGTCCCTTTGGCCTCGGAGGAGTCTCCTGTGGAGCTGCCGGCTGCTGTCCCTCCTGTACCGCACTGTACACCCGCCTCACCCTGAGATGTCTCCTCTGTCTTCCCCTGAAGGAAGGTGAGAAAGAAAGGGGGGGGGGGGAGGCAAAGGTGAGAAAGGCAAGAAAATGGTTGAGTGAACATCTGTTCTCTCAGCCTGCAAAAATTCATGTACAAAATAAAACACTTCCAAAAGTCAGCTTTACATATCGGAGCTAGGCCTGGAGATGGAGATCTAATGTAAACAACTGTCTTTACTGTACTCGTTTTGGCTACTATTTAATGGTTAGTCCAGCGGGGGCTGATGGGACATCACAGACCTTTGACACATCTAACCAACAGCTGTCTGTTGCCAGGCTGTTGTGGAGTGTTTGTGTCTTTTCACAGCTGATCAAGAGCCTGCTGATGAGAGCGCTCATTCGGATTGGCTGGTGAAGCCGAGCGCAACCAAAGAAATGCCTTTAATTTGTTAATGAAAAGGCAGAAAAAGAAACGCTTTCAGAGTAATTACTAGGACACAGTACATGGGTTTGGTTTGCTATTGGTGTGAAAGCTACTTCCTGTTTCCCTTTTTGAATGTCAAATAAGGACTACTGCCACCTGCTGGTGTGGAGGGTTATCTCCTCTTACACACTTACAGCTAGTTGGTCAGTTCTTGTATTCTTTGTGGTGCTTTTAATTGAGTCTGATGTCTGGTTTAGTTGCTCAAATTCCCTACAAAAAGCTCACATGCTAAATGTACTGGGTAATAAATACAAATAAAGTTAATTATATAAAGGATTTATAGCAGCACTATAAAAATCGTGCACAAAAAAAGTCAGGAAGTCTCATTAAACTCCTCAAAAACAAAAAATAATCCAAGACAAACTAGAAAACCGACACTGTGCTTACATTGTTGTTGTTGTTGGAGGTGCTGTTGGCTCCATTCGCGCCGGCCCCTACCTCTGCTGTCCCCTGGCCCGCAGCACCAAACATGGCCCCAGGGCCAAACTCTGTTCCCGTCAGTCCGTTTTGAGGAGGGGGTGGAGGTGGGAAGGCCGTGAAGGGTGGGGCCACCAAACCCTCCTGTCCTCCTGTCGAGTCCTGAGAGCCCTGTGGGAGCAGAGATGAAGGCAACATAAATTCTCAGTGAGCTTTCTTTTTTTTTTGCAGCAGCAGCAGCAGCAGCGTTGGTGGTGCTGCTGCGACAGAGGGGGTTAAAATTCAGCCTATCATATTTCACTCTCCCTCCTCTTGCCCTCGCTCTGCCTCCATATCTCTGACAGGCATGTGTTTTCAGTCAACTGACCATGAAATATTTACAGCAAACACATCTATTATTAAGAGTCACAAAATTTGATACACACTTTCAGATGGGATGGATGGATGTGTAGAGAAATAAACTTAACAGTGACATGTTTACAGCTGAATAATGTACATGTCTGTATTCCTGCACTGCTGCATCTATATTTCACATGAAAATGTGTATCAGCTGCCTCCGGTTGTTTATCGTCAGCATCAGCAGGAGGATCATCTATACATTCTTTATAGCTAAGCATCAACATAAACCCCTTATCTTTGTGTGTGTGTGTGTGTGTGTGTGGTGACTCTGCATTATTGCTTGCCTCAATCACTTCACACACAAACTCAAGGGCATCTTGGATTAAAAAGAAAAGTAGCAGAAAGAGAAGCCGAGAGAGAAACAAAAGGCCGGAGGCTTTGAGGTCAAGGCTGCTTCTTCCACACCAGGCCAGGCAGGATGACACACAGCATCCAACAGCATTAACCACTGCTCTGGTCTCTGCCATGGGCTGTATCTGGGCTGGGTGACGCCTAGAGACACTCTGTCTCCAGACAGCCTTTTTAATTAGACAGAGTAACTAAGATGCCGCAAAGCAATTGGACTCTCTCTCTCTCTCTTTTTCTGTCTTTCTCTAATCCTGACCGTGCACTGTTCTTCTGCAGTGACGACCACACTGGCAGTAAACCAGCCAGCTGAGGCTAAAAGGCCCATCTGCAGCGCAGATAGCTTCTGGGGTCTGAGCCCAGCAGACAGTGAAGGCATCGGGGAAAAAAGGATCCAAAAACAGCATGGAAAAATCTGGGAAAGTATTCCGACTCTCGCTGTGTGTGTGTCTGTGTGTGTGTTAGGAAAGAATGTGTGAAAGCTGATCAGGTTCTGGTTCCAATACAGTCTTTTTATCACCCAGTGATAAAAGAGGGGCCGTCAAAAACCTGCTCATGAAAATATAAAACGGCATCAAAATTCATCAGTTAGGCCGGAGCCTTCACTGCTGCGTTATATCAAAGCCTACGTTTGCTTGTTAGGACATGTGAGCTCATAAACATGCAGTAGCCTGTATTTAGCCACTAAAGGGTGTGTCCTATAGGCATAACCTAGCCTAGGGCTGAGTCACACACACACACATACACAGGGAGAGACAGAAAAATGCTAAAAACAAAGTGACGAGAAGGTCAAAGCTATTATTTATGTTCTCAGTTAAAAATGTTAAGTATTTCAAACCAAAGTTATAAATTTGATTTCTAGGTGAAAGAACACATCCAGCAGCACAAAGTCCCACATGATTAGTCATCTGAAAAATCACCTTAAGGTGGTGTAACATTTGGGCTGCTAAGTGCTTGTGATCACATCTCAATTTTATCCTTTTAATCTAAGATGATAGATTGTCCAAAGGAGGGCGCTGCTGCTGTCCGCCATCACCAGACTCTACTATTGTTGGATGAAATCATCCAACAATCAACCAGCATGACGCTGCAGGTGACCACTGGAGACCAGATGGCTAATGTCTTTAGCTTAGCTTAGGAACAGCATGGTGATCTGCATGATACGCCACACAGTCACCTGATGCTGGTGGAGGGGATGATGACAGCGTGTGGCAAAAACATGACAACGGGTTTTAAAACTTGTTGAACACGGACGTGATTATGGACAACACAACATGATCCGCTCTCTCTCAGTCGTCACTGAAACAGGAAGTGCCATCTAATGGAACAAACTCGGCCCTACTGAAGAGCTCATGGTTACGTTACGTCTCCTCAGTGGTGGAGAAGTGAACCGACTCTGCTGTTCATGTTTCTGTTTGTTACTCTTCTTCTACTCTGATTGAAAGTTATTTAACAGAAACAACAACAAACCCTTCAAGAGAAATGTACTACAGGTTGCACCTTCAGAGAGCAACAAATATGATCATGCTTTTGTATTTCTTTGACAGAAATGAACACGTTTGCTCCATTAACTTAGATGA